>NCKU01004896.1:0-11214 GCA_003675995.1 Dinothrombium tinctorium
TCGACACAACTGCGTGGCCTCCCATTACCGTGGTTCTCGCCGGCACCTGTCTACGCAACGCTCTCACTACAGTGATTCTCGCCTGCATCGGTCTACACAACGCTCTCACTGGTTCTCACCGGCTCCGAATAATCAAGAATGTGCAACGATCGAATCGAATTCATCTAAACAATGGTTATATGAATTTGTTTAAAATATTGGAATGTAAATTTAATGAATATGTAGAAATTTAAATGAAATTAATAAATTATTCTTTTTGTCTGGTAATTTGCAATCGTTGTAAACCGCGTCATTTTTTTCTTTTTCTCCAATAAAACATTTTTCACAATGCATACTCACCAAACCAATATTCACAAATTATTAAAAATTTTGTATTTTGCTGAAATCTTGAATTTGGGCAGAAGTCGCAATACCTGGCTTTGTTACAGTCATGCATGCAAAATCTAATTCAACTAATATTCTGATTTATCTTTGAAATGTTTGCAAAAGCCAAATTTGCTTACATATCATTCAATTTATAACTTATTAAATTATTATTTGAGTAAATCAAAGCTCATACCAAAAGCACATATTTGAAACACTTCTTAAAGAACGAATTTATTTAATAAACAAATCAGTGAAGCAATTTAGTCAATTTGCTAATAGGAGTTAATTGTTTCGCTATCTGCGCGTTACCGCTTTCGCTTTGCTCTGACTGTTTATCTGCTTTCGTTTTAGTCATATTGCAATGAAAATAAAAATTGCTGCGAAATTAACTAACGCTATTAAGCTTAGAATTAGCGAAAGATATTCACAATCGAACAAATACAAAATTCAAGCGTCAATAGAAGTAGATATAAATTTACTTCAATATTCTTACTGATATTTAGCTATTTTCAATCATAATTCACAATCAAAATTTGAAATACAAACAACATTCAAACTTCTCTACGATTGCTGTTAAGGAAATGGTTGAAATTTCCAGTTCGAAAACTTGACCCGCTTTGTTATTATTCTATTTTTGCTTCACGTTAGGGTGAATGAGTTATTGAAAATAAAAACGAATTTGGTGAAAATCGATCGTCAAATACGCGAGAAATCACGAAATCAAAATTTAAAAACCACAAATTTCAATATGGCGAAAACCGAAATTACAATATGTGCACCGGGCAACCTTTTCTTTTATTAAATTAGTTTAAGGAAGGTGAAATAATGCTTTTAAATAAGTTTCATCAAAATCGGTTCAGTGGTCTTTGAGAAAATTGCATTTTTTATGTAAAAATTTGGCCAAAAATTTAAAAATTAGCCAAATTTTACCCCGGTTTTTTCTTTTATTTTAATGTATCATGTTTTGTTCTTTCAATATCCTTGATTTTGATAAAATCCTATTGCATTTTACCCTTTTAAACCCAAAATTATAATTTTGATACTTTCGAATTTTTTTGCTTGCACGTCGTCATTGAGTCAGAATTTTTTGTATTAAAAATTCTAACTCCTTTTCTTTTACCCTTTTCATTTGTCTTTTCTTTCATGTCTTTTTATTTTTCGGGGCTATGTCCATTTAAAGTTAACATGGAAAATAGTCTTTTGCCTATAGCTCGTGCGCACGTGCTCGAATCGGGTTGACCTGCTAGACTTTTTGGTTTCTTTGATGCTTTCTATCGTTTGCCACCAGTTTGGTCTTTCTATGTCCACTTTGAATTTTTAAGGTCATCACCCCTAAAACGCTCCTCGTGCTCACTGTCCCAGTTTCAAATTTTTTGGTCTCGGACTTTGTTTATCATATGTAACCCTTTAAATTGAACAACTTTCTCGTTCACACAAAAAATTTTATTCATTGTTCTAAAATTATTGCAAAAAAATAAGTGTTCGGATTTCAAGGACCGATACTGTAGAGATAGACTCAAAATAAGTGCATTTGTTTTTGAATGTAAACACCCATTTTAGTATGAAATGAAAATCAGGTGAAAACACAAATAAAGCGATAAAATTGTTTGCAAAATTTGTTCAAAGTTTGGCTCGAATAGAGAGAGTCGAGTGCAAAAGCGACGCAGTTTCGAGTGGTGAGCAAAACTGCAGCTAGACGCGCTCTTCTCTCGAAACTCGCGCCGCTCGCAAAACACGCCATCTGATGACAACCGCAAAGGGTCACATTGAAAGTTGGCAAACGAAAGCAGCGAAATTCGGTTCAAAATGAAAGCAAAAATGTTCGCTCAAAAATTAGCTCAAATCGCATCGATTTCAACGCGAAGCTTCGCGACTTCGAACCATGTGAGTATTCACTTTAATGTGTTCAACTATTCGACTAAACTATTATTTTACGAAATAAAGCGAAATGCGAAAGTGGCCGTTTTGGGTGCGAGCGGTGGCATCGGCCAACCGATGGCTCTTTTGCTTAAAAACAATCCGTTGATTACCGAATTGTCGCTTTACGATATCGCACACACTCCTGGTGTTGCCGCTGACTTGAGTCACATCAATTCAAAAGCACGTGTGACAGGTTATATGGGCGATGCTCAGCTTAAAGACGCTCTAAAAAATTGCGATGTGGTTGTCATTCCTGCTGGTGTCCCGAGAAAGCCGGGGATGACAAGAGATGATCTGTTCAACACCAATGCATCTATTGTTCAGAACTTAGTAGATGCATGTGCCCTCACTTGTCCCAAAGCTTTAATAGCAATTATCTCAAATCCTGTGAACTCAACCGTTCCGATCGCATCGGAAGTGTACAAAAAGCGAGGCGTCTACGATCCTAATCGTATATTTGGCGTGACCACATTGGATGTTGTTCGTGCAAACACTTTTGTTGCCGAAGCGAAAGCCTTAGACCCAACCACAGTGAACGTTCCTGTAATTGGTGGACACGCTGGAATTACTATTATTCCACTTTTATCGAGAACCTCGCCATCAGTCAACTTTTCGGCTGACGAAGTAGATCGACTTTCGAAGCGCATTCAAGACGCAGGAACTGAAGTGGTCAAAGCAAAAGCTGGCGCAGTATGTTTTCAATTTCCGTTTCAAAGAACTGATTTAAAGTTTATTTTCACAGGGTTCTGCGACATTGTCGATGGCTTACGCGGGCGCTCGTTTTGCGAATTCGGTAATTACTTGACTTTAGTTGTGAGATAAGAGGTTTCATTCACCGGTTTTGAATTGCTCTTATCTCATCTTTTCTCTTTGTTCGTATCATTATCAAGTTTTATTAATCGTTGGAAATTTTAGCTTTTGGAAGGTCTGAGCGGCAAGAAGAATGTAGTTGAATGCGCTTACGTCAAGTCAGACGTCACAGAAAGTGCATACTTTGCAACTCCATTAGTATTGGGCGTAAGTCAAATTCAAGTTCTGGTTTTTCGCTAATTTCACTTTTGACTACAGAAAAATGGCCTCGAAAAAAATCATGGTTTAGGACAGCTTTCCGACTACGAGCAGAAAGCAGTGAAAGCGGCGCTTCCAGAACTCAAAGCTAGCATTAAGAAAGGAGAAGAATTCGTTAACAAAAAGTAAAAAGATTAGGAACTAATTGAAATAATGTGTTTAAAAAGTTTAAGAAAATAAAAGTAGAAGAACATTTAAATGATCAATCATTTAATGATAATAAGTATAAAATAACAAAATGCCAAAAAATGGCGTCGAGATGAATTACACTCGTGATGATGATTTAAATAGTGGTAAATGATTGCTATTTGAGGAATACACTCGGATGATATACAAAAGCAGTACGCAGCAACACACGAACACTTGGCAGTGTAAAGCTAGTCTTCGCCTTTCCCTTAGATTAACCCGCTAAACATCGTTTCCCTTTCGATGAGACTTTTATATTACAGTTTTTCGGAGATTGAAAATGAAATTAAGTTAAGCTGATTAATTTACCGTCAAAGAACGGTCCAAAATGCCCTATTGTCCAAAAGGGTCTGCTTTCGATCACTTTCAAAATAGAGAAAAGTGCAGAGGCACGGTTTGCAACGTTCGCATTACATTCGACTGGAAATGTACACATTGTCAAACGATAACCAAGTCTTGCGACAAAATGGTTCACGATTTACTATTAATTTACGACACCAACACTCAAACAGCGATGCAAATAAAGGTTAAATTACATAATTGGGAAGCAATTTTGCTATGATTATGACTGACTACAAAGTGACTGTTATTGTAAGAGATCGATGTCGAATGTTTCGAAAGCCATTTTCATGCAAAAAGAAGAATATTGAGAGCAGAACGAGGCACAGTTGTTGTTACGACTACTCGGCTTTCGAAAACACAGTCGATTTCAAAGCGGTCAGAATTCATCTCTAAATATGAACTCATAATACTGCAATACATAAACCAAGAGAATACAGCGCATCGAGAGATCATTTCAGCTGTTTTGTCTTTAAATCACATCTACTTTACACTTAAAGTGTATTGCATCCTTGGTTTAAATAACGTTATTTTGTTACAATTACAAGGCGTTTCGACACCGTATACAGCGGTAGCCTTTAGTCTTGAAGTGTTTTGGCAATTTGAGAGCAGTTCATCACATGAAAATGGTTATTTACAGATGAATTGAGAATGTCGGCCACCAAATGTCGAAATGAATTGTAATTGTCGAACACTTGTCTCACACATACACGATCTAACTATAATTGAAAAAAGTCGACATTCTTCGTTCTAAGCTTGAAGCCACAAACTAAAAAATGACAAACACAATTAAAACACAGCCGTTTGCGGCTTCACTTCCAAATATTGAGAACCAATCTTGACTGTAGGAATAGAAGAACTTCGAGATGCTTCGAATTTCTTAGTTGGTGGACCCAATATTTGTTTAGTTTTGCGAAAAGTTTGACGAAATTGTGGTCGAATGACGACTGTAGTCGACTAATTTGTTGAGCTATGGTCATTCCCATTGATGAGGTGATGGCGGCAGTTCTGAGGGATGCGCGACTGTCGAACTATTTAGACAGCAAAAGTTGATTAACATACAAAAAAGCGAAACGTATACCTTGCAAAATTCTTGAATGCCGCAGAATGTGGATTAATGCAAAGAGGGACACGATTCGATAATGAGCACTTTTCTAAAATCGTCTTATGGAGGCGTTCTGAAAGCGAGAGAAAAAAATTGTTTAAAAAATATTAGGTGTTGCCGCAATCAATTCCATCGCAAACTATTATATAAGCATTAAAAATGGAAAAACGAGTAAAGGACGATCGTTGAGCTGTCGGTAGTAGAGTGCTGAGCACGCTAATAAATGAACGTTTTCCTTCTCGAGAATAAGATTAGAATATGAACTGCGATGAAAAGAGAAGCGAATGTGGAATGAAGAAACAAAGAAAGAGAAAAAACATTATCAACAGAATCTAAACTTTCCACTTCAATAAACAATTTAAGTGAAAGTTTCAGTTGAAGAAAAAATTAAAGATTTCAGATTTCTACACACGCGTTTTTTTCAAATATTCTTTGTCCTCCTCTCACTAAACTGGTATTTTCTGGCTTTTCATTTTTATCGCTTACCTAAATTTCTTAAAACAATATAATGAGTGTTTACTCTCAAATAATATTATTAATGTAAACTTCATTAAAATTATTACTTGAAAATTGCAAGCGAAAAATAACTGTTTGTACCTTTGACTTGATGAACTGAGGACAGATCTTTCTCAAAACTATCATCGAAGGTAAGAGTAGTTACGGGTTCCAAGTCTTGGGCAAATCGACGCGCTCCTCCGACTGAATGGCAGCAGCGACACATACAAGAATGGTACCTAAGTCTTCCCTCTTCTAGGTAGGGATGAGCCAAAGCATTGGTACAATTGATTCGTTTATCCTAAGAGCAATCGAAGTTAGTTCATTGAATATAGGAATAAATAGTAGACATACAGGATTAAAGACCAACATTTGACACAATAAATGAACAGCTTCGTGAGTGGCCTGAGATGATAAAGTATAAAGCGCTGCCAGTGAAGGAGGCTTATAAGGTCTTCTTTGCATATGAGTCTTGGCTCCTTCGCAGGCATGCCGCATGTCATCATTGGATGGTGTTCCCAGCAAGTCCGTTATTAATTCTAACTGTAATGAGAGCATGGTTAAAATGTGATGGATCGATTAAAAGGTGTACTTGTTGAATAGGAGTTTGAGCTTGAAATAGTATGCGTCTTCCCAACAATTCAGCAAAAATGCACCCAACCGACCATATGTCAATCGCCGAAGTGTAATGCTTGGCCCCCATGAGCAATTCAGGGGCCCTATAGTATTGAGTAACTACTTCTTGCGTCATGTGTTTCGCAACGTTAGGTTCAGTGACACGAGCCAAGCCGAAATCACATATCTGTCGGAGATCGGCATACGTGAAACACGTTGTTCGTAAGTTTGAGCCATCATGGCACAAACCTTGAGCAAACAGTTACTGTTGACCAGGAGGTTGCCCGGCTTTACATCCCGATGAAGTATGCGGGCAGAATGCAAATATTTTAAACCTCTGAGTATCTGATAGAGGAAAACTTTGACATGATCCGAGGTAAGAGGTTGTGACGACACGATTATTTTATGCAAATCGCTTTGCATCAATTCCGTTATCACATAGCTGTTGAAAATAAAATTGAGATCATGCAATCAAAAACAAGAGCATACATTTCTTGGAAGAAGTCAATATGCGGAGGTTGCAGAATGTCCAACGCCGACAGCACCTGCAAGCGAATGCATTTTTCAAATATGTTTGCTAATTAGCTGCTCACATTTTCATGTTTGAAAAAACATAGCATTTTAATTTCTCTGTAGACTCTTTTACTGGACACCAGATTCTGGAAGACATTTGGCATTTTCTTAAGAGCCACTCGCTTTCCATCGCGGGGATCAGTTACTGACCTGCAAAAGGTATGCGATGAATAAACAGGTGATCGTTTCGCAGAAAGAAGGCGATATTAAATGTTTACGAAGAATGAGCATTAATAATCAGGTTAATGGAGCACATTTTGCACAACCCTGAATTTGTTGAGGAGATGCTCACCAATTTTTCAAAAATATTCTGCTTTTTGGCAATACAAATGTGTTACAGAGTTGGGAGTTGTTTTGCTGTGCTTAACAAGTAGTTCATTACTTCTTAGACGGCAAGGCACAAAACTAACCTCAAAGAACTCTCGCTCCCCATACACCAAACAGGGAGTTGCTAATCATCTGCTTTCAAATATAGCTCTCTTTGTTGTCAGAAACCTTTTACAACCAAATATGCGTCTGCCTTAAAAATGCTCACCATTCCTACCATTGCTTCACGCTTTCATTAAAGGCCGATACTTCTTCAATCCTTTACTCATTCTTTGACGCGAAGAAGAAACCTCGCAAACTAAGTATAGCCACACACATGGATCAGGTATGGCTCCGAGGCACAGGATATCCTGTCCTCAGCAATCCGACCATGAATTTTATTCATAACAACTCATCAATAGCAACATTTTTTCTTAAAATTACAAACACTCCTCTGAATTGTGGTTAGCATGACCAATAGATCCAAATAAGTTCAATAAACATTTCATGGAACTTGAGACCAGTCGTAATTTTCGATTATATTGTTAGTGTTAGAATCGGTAAACTTGGGTTAATAAAGAGAATTCACATTCTTCAGCCACTGAGCGTAACTAAACAACTTTCGCGACTGCAATTAACAACAGCAATTAACCAACTTTTACGTTCAAATAATGTTAACAGTTTCCGCCCAGTTTCAATTAAACGTCAGTCTCGATTGCAAGCGCTAGAATTCAGTTAATTTACAATCGACACCGCAAAAAGGTCGAATGTCATATGAATGTCGGCGAGAAAAGTTCTCCAGTGGTGAGCGCTACTTGAGTAACGCATTAGAAATGTTCGTCAAAACACATTAACGACATAAATGACAAAATGAGTGATCGAAGCTAGAAATTCAATGTTTAAAACGAGCGTCAGTTTCACTGCTTCCAGCACTCAGCAGTTTCTGCATTTGCTTAAAGCGCTTTTGAACACGAAAGAAATGAGTGTTCGCAATGCAACAATTCCCAATCGCAGACCATTGCGTTCGCAGTGTGAGTGTGCATTTCAGCATTTCATGAGTGAAAAGCCGTTTCGCAGTTAACAATAGGTTTGCTTCGCCCTCGTCTGACAAACACCGACCGCAGCATTTCGGTCTGCTATGCGTCCGCAGCGAAGGCTCGCAGCGAAGGGTCGGCGAGAGGGGAAAGGCCGAATGCCGCTCCGCGCGGTGAGAAGGCGATAGCACTTCGCCCGACCTATTTGTAAACAATTGACAGGTTGTCGACGAAAAGAAGAAAGAAAGACTGGACGAACGGAGGACAGAAGCATGCAGCAACAGCAGCATGGATCTGCGCTGTCGGCGATTGCTTTCGGCAGACAGCGACTGCAGACAGCGATCGCTTCAACTGCTATCCGTGTTTCGACACCAATCACTGACCCATACACGAGAATATAGGTAAAGACCGGTGCATTATGAGGACGACATGGTTGCGATCAACGAGTTTGCTTCGTTTGAGGCCGCAATTAACGAAACAATGCGTGGAGAGCGCGACGTTAATTGCAGACTGCGGTTTGCACTCGACTCCACTCGTTGAGAGCAGACATTGTCGATGCAAATGGGAGAAGCGGCGAGCGAAGTGCTCTCGTGCACAGTGCTCTTTGTTCGCAGCGACAAAGAAGCAGAAAACAGGTGTGCGTTTCGCATACATACCACACGACGCCGAACGCTCCATAACCGATCGGTCGATCGGGTTGTATGTCCTGCGACCCGATTGCCAGCGACGAGTACATAGGCTGAGCGGCGGCCAGAATTGCATTGTTGTTGTGATGGGCAGAGACGTGGCCAACGGAGGGGCCCATCGAACCCATAGGCATATGTCTGCCGTTTGCGCGACACGACGACGGCCCGATTACTGCCATTCGATCACTGCTCTCGCTTCTGTTCCAAAACAAAGCTCACTTACCACAAACGCGCCCGCAATGCGTCTGCGCGGGGACCGCTCATCGCCTGCGCTCTGCTCGAGGCTCGTTCGCAATCGCTCTCTCCGTCCGCTCACCGACGCGGGCTCGCCTCGTCCTCCTCTCCCACTTTTCTTCTCCAACGTCTCATTTATCCGTTGCGCGTTCGGCTCCTCAATCCGTTTCACTCGATTATCGCATCCGCTCGAAGCTGTCTCGAAAAAATCGAATCAACTTGATTGGTGTGCAAATTCTCATTCGCCACCTTTTAACCACTAACAATGTTAGGATACAGTGTTGGCCCAAAAGTTGCTTATCCTACCCATTTATTAAATGTCGAAACAAACCAGTTTTGAATGGCCAAACACAAGTAACTTTTTGCTCGCCAATTTACTTTTTCTTTCACCCCTTTATTGCTTGCGAATATGTATCTGCTCACCTCATATCTCGCTTTTTAAATCATTTATTCTAGTTTCAGTTTAGCTTAGTTTTTCAAAAACTTCACTAAACTAAATAAGTATGAACACGTTTACATCTTATCACACAAAACATAGCCTAAAACGTAATTCATTGTCGAAGCTCTACATATGAACATGAATATAGTACATTTAAGGACAAAAAATTTCACCATTTTAAAGGGAAAAGCACAATAGTGTTAAAGCAGCGACGCTCCTCTAAAATGGCGATTCTGGCAAATTTTTTTCCTCTATGTATTTTGATTCTTCTTTTAGACTAGAGTTGTCATCGTGTAGACTTACTCCCATTGCTATAACATTACCGAAATACTTCTTTCATCTCGATCCCACCTCGAAGGAAACTGTTCCCTTATAGTGCCTCTTCTGACACAACTAGTCCCACTCCCATCTCACTACCGGAATTAGATATTGCTGTTCTTGATTTAATTATTTACCATCGAGTTATTCGACTTACCATTTACTTATTTTATTTAATCATCGATTTTCACTAGACCCGCAAATGTTTAATCTTTTTCTCTTTTTAACAACTAATTTCGATTTAATTTTTTTTTATACAGGAGCAGAACTAAAAAAGGAGCAGCTTACAGGAGCGCAACTAAAAAAGGATCAGCTTCTCCATTTAAAGGGATAACACCTTATGAATGACATAGTTTTACCCCTTTTAATATCACGTGGTCTACTCCTTTTTTGTTTTCTACACTGTAAATTGAAATATTTGAATACAATTTTGTAATTCAACTACTCCTACTGTCCCACTTTTAACCAATTGTTAATCCCGCTCCACAACCACTCCCACTTGCCTAACATGCACAAAAAGTAAATAGAATTGCATCACCTCAACCATTCGAATCTCATGGAAAGCTCTAATTTAGGCGTAATTAAAATAGAATTTTCATTGTGTGAATTCGTTCTCTGACGAAAAGGTTGAAAAACACTTAAAGCACGATGTAAATGAAGTATTTTCAAGTCTGATTATTTGCAACTTTGAATTCTCAAAAACTGTTGATCCCTTTGAAAATAATTTGCTTAATGAATAAATTTTTATTATCATTGAAAAAACGAGAAAGCAAAACAGTAATTTTGATAACAAATTCAAACGTGATTACTAATCGATAAGGTTCTTGAATCTGGAAATTTTTGATTTTTTTTTTCTTGTTACAAAATTTTGATTGCCATTAAAGAAAAGTATATTCGGCGAAAGAAATTATTTTACGAAAGATGGCCAACAGAAAATTGAAGGTGCATTAAAAATGTGTTTTCATCTCTCCGATATTCTTTTTTAGATAATAATGCTTAAAGTTAAAAAATTCAATTTCAATTATTTGCACTTATAAAAAATACCATTACTTGTAATCCCACATTTAAGTTTAGTAAATTTGAATACAATTGCTTTTTTGCTCTCTCAGAAAAAATATTAAAAAATACATTTTGCGAAACTCTCGTTCTTAGAATGTTAACTAAAAAAATGGTTTGAAAATTCTAATAGTATTCGTTTTGAATATGGACATTATTGGGTAGCTGAAACTTGAGTTGAAGCTTGTGAGAAGAGCTGAGTTTGTGTTTATAAAAGTTTAAATACATATTTTATAGGTATAAAATTTCTTCGGGCAGAATGTAACTACAAAATATAAAAACGATAGCAAAAAAGAGAAAATGAAAAATTATGTCATTAATTAGTTGAAAACCGCTTAAAAATTGCTCGTCATTTAATATATAGACATTATTGCCAACCCGTGTTAAAAATTTTCTTGCATGCGTTTTTCTCATTCGAGTAGTAACACAAACTTTATTGCCTTCTTTGTAATTATTTTGTTATTTTTTTTTATT
>NCKU01004897.1:0-11213 GCA_003675995.1 Dinothrombium tinctorium
AAAAATTTTTAAGAGTGAAATTATTTAAATCATTTCTGCTTTTTTCATTTAAAGAAAACACTAAAACATCTAAAAATTTACTTTTCTATATTTAATTCAATATTCATTTTGCAAATTCTTGCTTCTCCTTCTTACTGCTACTCTTTGTGTTTCTATTTGTATAGAGAAAAGAGCGACAATAAAAATTTCGAAAACTTAAGTAAAATTATTTTGATTTTTACCAATCTCTTAAATAATATTTTAAGATTTTTTTTTTACTTTATTTTTGCGTTGAAAACATTGTTTAGTTATGTTAATTATTTAATAGCAAAACTCAAATTCAACTTTTATGCTCAAAAATAATTTCACGTGAAATAATTTAAATGAATATTGTAAGTATTAATGAAAGTTGCAGTTTTTTTTTCTGCTTAATTTTCGAGTATTCAAAGAAAGATTAAAAAGAAATTGTTCACATGTAAACAATGATTTTCAATTGCAGAGTAAAAACGAATGACGTTGTTAGAGAGGAAAAAGTATATTTGCATTATCACAGCTGCCATTTCTAATCTAAAACAAAAAGCAACCAAATTTCTAACTTTTCATTTTACGAAATGCATAATTTTAAAACGATTGAATACATTTTTATTTTATTTCTTCTACACAAATTATTGTTTAAAATTGATCTTCAGCTAAAGTAATGAACCAACGTGTTAAATGAGAAGAATGATAAGTGCGAAAAACGAAAATAGAGTGCACGTGATAAAAGGAGAAAAATGATGAGCGTAACTTTCAACCGTAGTATTGCATTGATTGTCTAACTCAATCGAAGTGTAATACCAAATTTGCTTTCTTCCATTGCATGTCAAACCATCAACTCTCGCCATGTAATCTAGATCCTCTTCGACCAGCCATCGCATGCGACAATCGCAAACTATCGGATTGTTTTTAACACTTACAAAACTTCTTTCGTCCGACACTATTGGTTTGAACACTTCTTCATCCAAATACGAGACAAAATTATTGTTGAGAAACATTTTAATCGGTCTGTTTAGTCGCGTGAAAGCACTTTTCTCGATATTTTCCATCGTTAATAAATTGGTGCTCAAATCGAGGAATAAAACTTCATCACTCGCCTTTTCGAATGCAAATGTGTCATTCGATATTTTCTTAATCTGATTAATTTTTAAATCGATGTAAGTCAAATTGGGAAGACGATAGAAAGCATAATCACCAAGTTCCTCAATTTCGTTTTTTGCCAGATAAAGCGTTCTAAGATTAGGAAGCTCCCAGCGACCAAAAGCTGACCTTTGAATTTTAGGTATCTTAGCTTCCGTTACCCAAAATGTGGTCAATTGCATGAAGCCATCGACCATTTCGAACACCGCTCCATCATTTGGTTCTCTTTCGACCCAAAAGTCTTCTGACACTCCAGTGTATTTAAATACTCTTAAAGTCGGTCTTGAAGTAACAAACGTTACACGATGCAATCGATTCAGTGAAAGATTCTGGTTGCCATTCATGTCAACGCATTCTAATGAAATTTCTCCAATTACTTGTTTATCAAGAAAAGTGACTTCAGTTTTGTATAATTTTAAACCACGAATGAACTTTTCTTGAGTTGGGGCAAAAAATTGAATTAATTTTGAGAAAACTTCGCTTAAAACTGCGTCGGTAATCATATGTCCATAGCATAACAAGATTCCAGTTGAATTATGACAGCGACATGGACTTAAAACTTCATCGGGTGGACATGAATGGCGTCCGTGGTCAATCGGCTCAGAGTGAGTTTGCCACTGCTGTTGTTTAGAATTATATGCATCAAAAGTATTTTCTCTTGCACTTGCAACGGTGCAAAGAAGCCAAAGTGCTATAAAAATATTTAAAATATATTTTTAAAAGGTCTCTGTGATCGTTCGTTTGCTCACTTAAAATTAACAACAAATCCATATCTAGGCCTCTTCATTTCACTTCGGATTTATGCGTCCTTTGAAAGAGGAACATTAAATTTTCATTTAAAAGAGCTTAACTTTATTCCTTTGAGCTAAGAATATAAATTAAATCGATTTTTCTATTTTTTCAACCATTTTTTGAGAAGCTTCATTTGTGTCTGAATTTGTTCAATGTTTTCCCTTCTTGAAAATTATTTTGTAAGTTTGTTATTAGCATAATATCGACAAAACAATACATTTGCTTATTGATAACTTTGACGGATAACTTGAAGGTGTAGGTATTGAGATAAAACATTGTATTTCCTTTCCCTCAAATTTTCTAGAAGAAAAATATTTTTACATGAGATTAGGAGGGTGTTGGAGAGAAACTTTTCCCGATTACAAAACACAGATCAAAATAGTGTTGTGTAGTAATAAAAGAAAAACCGAATTCGTTCTTATCACGACTCTAACACCTAAACATCACTAGCAAATTAAACGTGAGTTTGCTATGAATCTATTACTGGCCTGATAATGAGAAATTGGCAAACTTTCATTCGTTGTTAAGTATCCTCAATAATCCTGCTTAGAAAAATGGAATTATGAGAACTTTACATTTTCAGCTAACATTATATGTGTGTTTTAAATGTTATCGATTTTTAGAATTTATTTTTAAATGCTAAACAATGATATTAAAAATAAAACAAGAACACAATTACCTTGCTTACCATTTGATGAGCAGCCAAACTCTTTGTGAGTTATTTAAAAAACACACTTTACAGAATATAAAAATGTGTTTAACCAAATAATTTTTTAAAGCAGAAAGCGAGTGAACAGAAATGATTTTGCAACAAAAGCTCAATCTTTTTTGGTCAACTTTATAATACTTCACTGAACTCCACCCGAATATAGACAATGTAAAAAAATGCTCATAAAATATTAAAAAGCACGCATCTTTCTGCCAATCGAAGTAAGGAGTGTACTTTAATGCATCTTTTCGATCTCAATGATGTGTTGAGAGCGAAATTTACATTGTTCGTTTCTTTTCCGCCACCAATTGACACGATTTCTTGCAAACATCGTTTAAATAATTAATATTTTATATAAATTCAATTCTTTATTCAACTTCACAAAGCTCTACGACATTGTTCATCTCTAACAAAGATGTGTAAAACGAAACCGTAGATTTAGGAAAGGTGTGAATATTTTTGTGAAGAGATTACTTTTTTAGTATTCGTGACTTTGCTAGAGTATGTCACTGTTAAAGTTAATATTCAAAATAAAACATTTCCTGAACAAATCATTTAAGCTCGTTTCATTCAAACATTAATCAATTATATTAACTTGTCTGTATTAAATTTTTTCATGCCATTTCACATGATTGAATCCTCTCTTTTGTTTTAAAACCTTTTAAACGGACTCTTTCATTCTGATTTTAATCAGTTAATTATTTAGGTCGTAATTATTTTCATCCTGTTTTAAAAAAAAATTTTTAGCATACTGTTTCAGTGCACATATTTTTGTGGTTAAAAAGTTGGTATATAAAAATTTGTAACATAATCCCAAAGCAAAATTTTAGTAGAGACCGATCATATAAACCAAACGCTTTTCGGTCTCTACAAAACTTTACTGTTTACTATTTCCACTCTGCTCTCAACTGTCTTTAATTGCCCAACTCTAACAAACTGCTATAACACTAACAACGCGCTTTAAAATGCGCACCATATGTGTGGCTACACGAAACTGGCCATTTTCAAAAGACGAAAAATTCAGACACTTACAGTTTTTTAAGTTTAAAGCGCAATGTTGAGCACAATATGTGACAACGTTTTGGCAACTTTCAGTTTGCCCTTTCAGCTCAATTTCGAACTTAAAACGACTTGATTGTCGATGCCCCTTACTTTTGCCATTTAAGTTTTAATTTAAAGCAGATATAGCTTGAAGTTTATTAATTAAAATCTTGTACACTCATGTCCAATAAAATCTTTTCACTTCACTTTATACTCGCTTTGTTGCAGAGTATTAGACTGAAAGATTTTAATGGACACGAGTGTACTTAAGTTGTCTTGCTTTTACAATGTTTTTCTCGTTTGAAATTTATTGCTTTACAATTTTCCTCCTGATTGGCATGCGCGCTTTTGAAAACAGCGCCGAACCCATATTGATTACTACAGTTAAACTGAAATTTGGTGAGTTCTGAGTTTAAAGTGCATCGAAATTCTTAGAAAGCGACTATTTAAACGTGAAATATGGTGAGAAAGTAGCTCTCGATAGCAGTCGATGAAACTTTTTCAATTTTTACGAAGTCAAGAAACTATTTTCTAAAGTTATTCAATAGCTTAAAAAGTGTTTACGAATAAATTAAAAGCCATGAAATTTGTTTAATTCACTCTCTTGTTTTATATTGAGCGGAAAAACTTAAAGCAAACGTTCGCTATTTTTAAGCTCTTCACTCGATTAAACCACAGTAACTTTAATTTTTAGAGAGCGGCGTTTTGATTTAATGGAGGAGAACAAACTCTAAACTTTCGTCTCGTTTCGTTTCGTTTCAAACGAACAAAAGTTTTTTAAATGAGCGAACTTTGAACGAAAAGCAAAATTCTTCTCACTTTCAAACAACACTCGCAATAATTTTGCGAATTGAGCAAAGTCGAGCAATAAAAAAATTCTAACCAAAGTAAGAAATTTGAAGAGACGATTGTACTTTCGAAAGGAGGCGTTTGGCGAACGAGTCGCGGAGTGGCGTTCGACGCAAACGCAGTGCGCGCCGAAAATGAGAGCAATGCGAAAACAGTTCGTTTTGAAAATCGACTGAAAAGTGAATTGAAAACACTGCGAACGACGAGCGAAGCGAACGGCGAACGCAGCGATGGTTGTGAATGAGTGGCCGAACGCCGACGTCGTGTTCGTCGTCGAGGCCACCTGCAATTTGAGTCCCTATGTTGAAAGTATAAAGAACAACTACATTCTCCCGACGCTTGAGTACGTTCAAACGCTTCGAGTGCAGTGACCGACTTTGAAAGCGCTGTTCGCTCGCGTTCATCGCTTTCGTCTTTCACTCATTTTTTCATCGCTTTCATTGCAGATACTTCTCGCGCGGACCGCCCGACGACAGAGACACCGGCTTCGACAATACCTACAATTGCTCGCTTTACGCGATGGTTGTATACATGAGTGCCGAAGTGGCGCCCGGCTGCGCAACTGAATGCTCGTGTCCGACGCCGTCTTCGTACAAATTGCTGCAGTATTTTGATCGCACACAGTAAGCATTTGTTATTTTCGCTTTTTGCTCCGTACACGTTCGCTCTTTGCTTCTCTCTACAGGTTTGTCGGCGGAGAAGCATCTAATTGCAGTCATATCACGGAAGGCATTGCAACTGCTCTTCAATGTTTTGATGATTTTCAGATTATTCGCGAAAGCGCAATGGGATCAGTCGCTCCTAATGTCGCAAAGCATTGTATATTTATCACGAATTCGTTTCCTTACAACCTTCCAGCTTCCGAAAGTGTTTCATACAATGGCCTTATGTTAGATCAATTGGTTGGACTTATGGCTGAACGAGGAATTAATTTCAGCATCATTTCGCCAAGAAAGATGTCATATCTGTTTAAATTGTTTGAAAGAAGCGGTGGTGATTTGCGAGATGCTCTTACTAAAAATTACGCAAAAGATAAAAGGCATTTAATACTTTTGAAAGGGTATCAGTTGCAAGAGAAACCGCTTAGTCCTCAACCGCAACAAAATCAATCTGTTCCTGCCACTGATATGAAACCAGCACCTTCTCCATCTACAGTCACTCAGGGGCAAAAAAGGCCCCTTTCACCATCAGTCTCTTCAGCAGGGAACATTGTGACAACAACCACTGTTCTCCCTTCGCAAGGTGTTTCTGGAAGCTCTCAAATGCGAATGCCGCAAGCCCCACATCCACCAACGTTCACTCAACCAGGAAAAGCGCCTACTCCTGACTCTATTGTAAGACCCAACCGGGGTGCTTCTCCAGTTCCTAGAATGACTTGGACTCCCTCATCGGGTACATCGACGCCGCCGATTTCATCCGCATCTCCCGGTCCGATTGCAAACAATCAACATTTGCCTGTATTGACGAGCCAGTTATCGATGGGACCAATTAGAAGCGCAACACCTACATTATCCGGTCAACAACCAACTTCTCAACCACAAACAACTCTTCAGCACCATCAGCAAGTATCTCTGCAATCACAGCAGCAATCACCACAGCAGCAGCAACAAATTACAATTCAGCATCAACAGTTGCAACAACAAATGCATCTTCAGCAGCAACAGCAACCCAGAGCAGCAGGTACAAATGCTTCTCAAATGAGACCAATTATGATACAACAACAACATAGAGGTGCTTCATCTCCCTTTAACGCTCCTCCTCCACCATCACAAAGCCCATTACAACAAAGCCCTATGAGTCAAAATACTCGAACTTCTGTTCCCTCACCACTATCGCAAAACGTATCATCTCCAATGCAACCCCAAACTCAGACTCAACAAAATGTTGGTCCACTCGGTCTTCTTGAACAAGCAACGGCTCAAGCCGTCCAGCAACAAACACCACAACAGCCTCAGCAACAACAGATGCTCATGAAAGGCCGACGTAAAATTTGGGTTGGGATTATCGAATATCAAGAGAAGCCGGTTCCACCTCATAATACAAACAGAATAACATATACACTGCAGTGTCAGATAAGCGGTCCTGTAATTAATGGAGAACCAGAGGTAAATGCCGATAAATGGCCAGAAAAATTATCTCTTCAATTGCTGCCGCGTCCTTTGATCCAAAAACTGTTTGATATTTTAAAAAGTGCCTCACATCACGTAGGACTGCATTTTACTAATTCAGAAAACGAAGGATTTCAAAAATTATCAAAAATAATGAGCACCAATTGGGTTGGTTGTATTCAATTCACTTCAATACCAGCCATTCGAATGATGATCGTGCTTTATATGCCAGAGAAAAAAGTTTATATGGGCTTTATTCCACACGATCAGGAGGGATTCTTTTCCGCGATGAGGCAAATGATAGAACAGCACAAGAAGGATCAACAACAAAAGCATAAGCAAATGGTGAGTAATTTATTTCCTTTAGTAGCAGTTTCACAATTTTACATCGCAAACGCTAATTTACTGTCTGTAGCGAAAGCAATTTGACACTTGGCTTACATAATTCGCGTACAGGTGTTTTCTTCGCTACATCAGTCATTGACTTCTCAATTATAATTCATAACGAAAAACTTTGACTCTTGTTTTTAACTTTTCACTTTTTAACAACCATCACTCAAACACTGACATTAGGAAGTCTTTGGCAGCAAAAATTCTATCCTATTTACGCTCGTGCAAAATTAAAATTATTATCATGTCGCGATTGTGATTAAAGATAGCCGACGAGTTATTGATTATAAAAGGGTTAAAATAAAAAATAAAATGCATTTATACTTCATTTAAGATGGTTCCCTCAGCTGGCGGACAACAGATCATTTCTAACCCTCAGGGAATGGGTCAAACCCTTGTCCCTCCGCAATCGCAAGTGCCTCGTCCCCAACATCCACAAATGGTACAACATGCCTTGCAGCCGCCACCAGGGCCATCTTTGCAGATACCTGTATCTGCTTCTAACTTTTATCAGGTAACAAATGGCTTCGGGTGTTTTTGGTGGTGGTTCTTCGGCATATAAATATTCATTTTTGCTAAAAAATTAAACTAACTTTTTTGTTATTTTAAAGTTGCAACAAATGTCTGGTGGGACGTTGCAACAGTTAAATCAACCGCAACTCGCGCAACAACCACAAAATCCTTCGTTCACTTCAGTTCCTGTTACCGGTGTTCGTGTAACAAACGCCGTACCTAATGTGATGACACAGCAACAAATAACTCAATCAATACCGCAGCAGCCACAACAACAACAAGCTCAACAACCGGGACCACAGCAACAGGCTAATGTTCTTTTGAATCAAGCTCTTGGACCGATCAATCCCACAATACAGCAGCAGCAGCAACAACAACAACAAATACTTACTTCAGCCCCACAAACACAGATGACTGTAGCAGCAAGTCAATCCCAAATGGTGACAAATATGCAGCAATATCCATCAAACACTATTTCTCAAACTACTTTGTCAAGCTTGATGCAGCAGCAATCGCAAGAAAGACCAATGACACAATTAGAACTTCAAGAAAGACAGCGCAATCTTTTAAAGATTCAAAAATTGCAGCAAAGTCTTGAAGCTGCTCAACAAAAGGAATTGCAGTTTCAAGCTGCTCAGCAACATGATATTCCTACTCAACAGCAACAACAGCAACAGCAGCAGCAGCAACAACAACAACAACAACAAAATAATAACATTTTAGTCCGTCAACAGTTGCAACAACATATACAAAATCAACAACAACAAGCACGTCTTCAACAATTACAACAACAACAACAACAACAGCAACAACAACAACAAGTTGCTGGTGTTACTAGTAATCCTCAATTAAGGCACCTGCTTCAGCAGCAACAGCTTAGAACACCGGGGCCTCCTCAACAACAACAGCAACAGCAACAGGTTCTTCTTCAACAACAAATACGATTGCAACAGCAACAGAACGTTAATCAGATGATTCAACAACAAACTTCACTTAATCAGTTGTTGCCACAACAGCAACAGCAGTTGCAGCAACAGCAACTGCAGCAAAGGCAACAACAGCAGCAGCAACAACAGCAAGCAACTTGGGATGGAACTGGCATTCTTGACTTGCTGCAGTAATACTTGAAAATAGTCTGAAGTTGTTTTTATATACAAATAAAATTGATAACTTTGTTTTTTCTTTGCAAAAGTATTGTAATTTGTATGGTTTAAAATTTGGTTTTTCGTTTAAGTTAAGATTAAGTTGAATTGCTTTGATGTTTGAATTTGTTCCTGTTTTATGTGTCTATATCTAAAATTCATGCTTTTCTCGTCGTATAAATGCAAATATTAATTTCAGCTTTTCTCAAATCTGAACTTTATTGCGAAAGTTAGCGTTTGAGTTAATAAAATTTTCAACTTGCATTTTATTTTGATAGTTTACAAGTGCATTGAACTACAAAGCAAGACGCAAAATTTTATGAGATTACAGTCGAATATTAATTTTCGGCTTGTGGCTGTTTATTTCTTTTTCTTTCGTTAGCAACCAGTTGTAACAATTTTTGTTTGCTACCAATCAATGATGTCGAATTTTGAAAGAAAACACTTTGAGCATCGGAAACGTCGAATCGCGATCGCCATTCGCTTCTTGTCAGCTAATTTCTCAGCCGAATTAAAAACAACTACGCCTTTGTCAACTAGCAATGATCGAATGAAGGTGCTTTTGAAGAACAGAGATTTAGGGAAATATATGCTTCAAAGTAAAATTTTAATGTTTGTAAATAAAGTTTACAAGACAAATTTTCTTTGACAAAATGATCGTTGCGAAAATGCAGTGAAAGCGCGAATATGATAAGCATTTGTGTGAGGCAAAACACCATTTGCAAGTATTGTGCGAAATGTCCACTCATCGATCATTCAATGGGATTGAATCAATAGAGCAATCGCGCCGTTATTTGCAAATTGCTAGAGAAAAGAAATGAGAGAAGCGAATCAGAATCGTTGCACCCGAATCTCTGTTCATTGCGTTTTCGTTATCCAATCGGTAGTTCTCCATCCATCCAGAGGTAATTAGAGGTAGAAGTAATTAGGAGGCGATTGAAGCATTTAATCTTACGATAAGATATTTTTGACAAGTTTTGAGATTAAATTAAGCGCGTTTTATTCTGTTTGTTTCGATCGTTTAGAAACACGTTTCGAGGCGGTTTTTTGTCCGAATGCGTTTCTGAATTTTGACCATCTCGTAGCTTTCTTGTGCGCAATGCGCGTGTGTATGATTGAGTCCCGTCCAAGTATTGCGAAATAGATCCAAAAGTAAAACCAATTTTTTCATTTTTAGTCTTATTTACAGACAAAAGCTTACCATTATTTATAAACATTTCGTATACTTTCTATATTTTTGAGAAGAGCAAAGTTGCGTTCTGCTTTCTTTTTGAGTAAAACTCAATTTTAAGCGAATATCGCAAATGTCCGATAAACGGTTTACTCAAAATGTTTCGGGTGAATTACCACCATCATATTCGCAACTGTCACATTCAGCACCTAATACCGGCCACATACAAAATGGTATACAAATGTATGCTTCAGTGCCGCCTGCAGCCGGCTTTCAGCCGATTCCGCACCGAGGTGATTATTTTATTATTTAAAACTGCTTTGATTACACTCTTCACCAATACTTTTTTCGCTAAATTCAGGCTATCCAAATGTCAACGCTGCCAATGTCAGCCAGGCTCCGGTCATAAATGGTAAACAGCCATTGATTGCGCTTTTTTTCATGATTTTGTTGCTTTTTAGTCATTGTTTACCCTGATGATGTTCGTAACAATCCGTTTCCCACAAGAATGATTTGTCAAATTTGTCATCAAGAAATTACAACTGTAACCAGGCCTGTTGTCGGTGGTTATACATGGATAATGGCTGGTATGATGGCTTTGCTTGGCTTAGTTTGCGGCTGTTGCTTGTTACCATTTTACAGTGACTGCTGCAAAGACGTTGAACATCATTGTCCATTTTGTGGTTCATACATTGGAACATACCAAAGAATGGCTCAAGGAAGGAGGAGGTGGTGATTTGATTATGAATCCTATTTTTTTCCAGCCACAGATTTTTATGCTTACCTATCAAAAACGCCTTTTGCTATTTTCTCTTAGTTGATGATTTAAAACGCTTTCAATCTTTAAATTAAATATTTTAATGTTGCATTTGAATATAAACGAATCATTGACTTCCCATCAATATATTGACATTAATGAAAGCATGAGTAAATATGGCTAAACTTTTCTGACATGTGTCCACAAGTGAAAGCTTTTTTCAAGAATACAAAACTAAGCGATTCTCAGTTGTTACCTTTTCATTAAAAATTTTTGACAATGAGCGGTAACCGAAACGAGTGTTTGCAGCATAAGTCGGAATTTACTTAAAAAGAAGTTTTCTAATATTATGGGTTAAATTCTTTCATTTTAACATTTTTGCATTTTAAAATTTTAAATAGAAAGTCACTTTTAACGTAAAACATGAAATCTTGTTTAAATTGTATTTTGCTAGATTTTTATTCCTTTATAGAGAAGCTTAGAGCTTTGACATAACATATTTGAATTTTATAAAGTTATAATTTTAAGAGAAAACAATTTTATATTTTACATTTTATATTCTGTGAAAACAGAATGAGTTTAATCG
>NCKU01004898.1:0-11211 GCA_003675995.1 Dinothrombium tinctorium
CCAATACAAGCCTGAACTATCCAAATCCAGTTAGGGGTTTGAATTTTGTGGCCTATTTCGCAATGCTTAATTCACAACTCTTATCTTTTGCTAAACAATTGATGACGAATATTTTCTAGTTTGTTCATATTTAATTTTCATTAATTTTTAATTTAACTAGATAATATATGTCTTTGCATGCATTTCTTAAATGAAATTGAATCTTAATTTAACTTGCAGTTACAAAATGTTTAATAATAATCAAACAAACAAAAAAATAATCAAAATCTGTTTAATCTGTGAACTAGAGGTCGATTTGTGGACAAAATAATAGAGATGAATGCATAAACGAAGTAAAAATTTTAAAAAAGAGGGTTCTATTTAGTTGCATTGCTTTTCTTATCCCCCAATTTCGGTCGCATTTTACACAGGTTTTACTTACCAGAGGGGTTTGTCTGTATTTATTTTAGATTTTGAATATTATATTTTCGACATGTTTCGGTCAGAACTTTGACCATCATCAGGAAACAATAATACAGAACAGTAAACAATGACCATAATTACTCGCGCAGAGCACGAATCCAAAAATCGTGTTACTTTTTACCGTCGTCTTGATTAAAATTTTTATATTTCGTTTTGTGAATATAGATTGACTCAAATACTTTCCTCTCATTGAATCTTTTACATTGTTTAAAAATTTTTGCCACTTGCTATTTGATAACATGTCCTATATTGAGTGCATGAGTTGCTAAGGCTAAAGAGGATATGTTTAAGTTTTTCACATCGCTCTTGTGTCAACTAATCTAACTTTAAAATGGTGTTTAGTTTCCCAGATATAAATTTGATCACAAATCACAAAAAAATTATTTAATGTTTAAATCTTTATTGCTTCAATAACATTTCACGAGTGAACTATTGAATTTCATTTTAATTACTCTAAAATGTCGCTTAAACACGAGCGTAATGCAAAAGAATAGGTAAATTTACTGAAAAAATGTAGTTGCGCCTAAAATATGGAACATTATAAATTCATCATTTTCTGATTCAATCAATCAATCAATTTAATGGATCGAACAAAAAAATCTTGAGAAAGATTTTATCTGTGCTACTACGATTTTTTTCATAGCCATAAAAAGTTTTTTAATCATTGCCTTTCGTTGATGTTTATTTTCCCGATTTCTTAATTTTTGAAATCCGCCGAAAACGCATTCGAACTAAATGGAATTCCATGCAATCACAATTCATTGGCAAACAAGTGAAAATGAAGTCAGTTACATTTTACTTTTTTAAGAAAAGTTAAATGCAAAAATTTAGCTGCGCGTTATACAACAAAAAATGTGAACTTGAGTAAATATTGAATTCTCGTTGTACAGTATGCTTGTTGTTTGCGAGATTTTGAGTAGAGGATAAGAAATAAAAGAAGCGAAGAAAACATAATATTCGTTCAAATTTTTCATGTTTTTAACTTTTCTTATATTTGCGAAGATTATTTTTGAAAAAATTCAATTAAATTTATAGCGAAAAAACTTTGCTGAAAACTTCAATGTCAATATTTCTTCTTTTGTCGGCGCTTATTTTCGACCTTTTTACCCAAAAAAATCAATAAAAAATGCAAAATTCACTTGAAAAGAGCTTTTTTCATGAAATCTAATTAAGTGAAGGTAAATTTAAAATATTTAAAGAGTAGCAAAAATGCTCAAAAGCGGAAATTAAAACTTCATGCCTCTAGTGTGAAACGTATTGAGTAAACATAGAGTTTGATTCAACGTGAATTCTGCCGCTTTTTATTAATTTTTTTTTAAAGCAACGAAAAAAATTATATGCACGAAACTGAAAATTTCCTGTAAGCATTGAATGATGTATGATGTTTTTCTTTCGCTTCAAATACTTCAAGTATTCAATGCAATAATATCTCACAAAATTGAAAGTATAACTGACAGTAGCAAAAATTTAATATAGAGTAAAAATTTTATTCATTAAAAATCTAGCGAAAAGTGCATTAAAAAATTTTTCGTCTACAGTGTGAAAAGGAAGTGTAATAAAAATTTAAAATATATTGAAAAATATCTGAAAAGCTGAGATAAGATTGAAAAAAAAAACTGTAAAAGGCACAAAATTTTTTCAACTTGAATATTTAGAAAAAGGTGAAAATGATTTTTCTTTCTGTGGAATTTATATTGAAAGTAATCTTTGGTGTGTTTGCGTTAAAGAGATTCATGAGACTTATCTTGTTTTTTATTTTGAAAATCAAATTAGGATTTCATTTTAATTCAAATTTATCCTTTTCGTTTTTCCACTTGTCTTTTTAATAACTGTCAAAAAAATTTAACTTGTAATATATTAAATGAGTGTTAAATGAGATTTCAATTCTTTAATTATGAATTAAGAATATTATTTAAGACAAAAAATAATCTTATTATATATCACAGTTTAAAAAAAACCGAAATTTACTCTCGTTAGAGGTTCTTTCTTTCTAGATTAAAGAAATTGTTTAAGTATGATGAAAGTTTGTTGCTTAAAATAATTTATTTGAGCTCGTTAAATTACAGTGAAATGAAGTCATTTCGGTGTACAAACAAAATATTAGATTTGTCTTAATCAAAAATTAATCAGTTTCAAAACTTCATTTATAAGCGAGATAAATAAAATTTCATTTAAAAGCAAGAGTATAATTTTTCATTTCAAAAGTCAATTTTGTCAGTTAGAAATTAAATACAGTGTTTCACTTAATTAAAAAGAAAAAAATGAATTTTTAGATAAAGCATAAGATAGTAGTAGTAGTTGCTGTATAATATTAATTTTGGAAAACGCAAACTTTGAGAAATTATTTGAGCAATCGCAATTATAAAATGAATGCAACCAAAATCTTAAATTAGAGAAAGGAGCGATGAAAATAGAACTTTCTTTGAGATAAAATTACGAAGAAAATTTTCAATTTTATTTTGACTCAAACTGATTCGAGTGACATCTACAATTGAAGCAACTTAATATTTGAGAAGCTTTTAGCAATCGTGCTTGATCAAAATTTATCACTTTCTAAATAAAATTAATTGAAATGGAAAATTAATCGCATATAATGAAATTTTTAAAGATAAAATTCTCTAATTGTTTCGGCTATTTCAAAAAAGTGCAAAAAATTTACAAAGAAAAGATATCGCTATGCATTAATATTATTTTCGTTTTAAATATTTTTAAGTGTATGCATTATATAGTACAAAAAAATTATTTTTTACATTGCAAAGTGTTCAAAAGAATTTGAAAATAGTTTATAATGCATGATAGTTCTAGCTATACATGTGTTTGAATATTTCAAGCAAATATAATTTTAATGATAAATTAAAAATCCTCTTTGAGTTTGTAGGATGAGAACAAAAATGAATGCCAATATAATAGTGATTGAATGTAAAACAATAAGTACGAGGTTAAATTTGATAATATATGCCATGAAAGTGACTACCAACAACAGAGAGCAAGATCCAAAAACAATCGCCTTTGCATTCTCTTTGAGAATGGAAAGCACTAATATTACCTCGGCGATGAAAGATGAAATCGAAAGCACGAGATGTTTGCGAAAACTATATTTCTCTTCTGAAGATCGTCCCTCGTCCTCCGAATGCTTTGAAGTGTTCGATTCGTTCAGCAAAATGAAAAGTCCATATCCCAATGCAAGCACCACAATGAAGAAAAAAATGTATTTGATTGATGGTTGAACCTTAGAATAGTTTGACGACGGTGGTTCTTCTTGTCCCCAAGCAAGCATAATTAACCTCGTTTTAGAAATATTTTTAAAATAAAATTATTCAATTAAAAAACTACGCTGCGATTTTATCGATAGAACAAAAACCATTTTGCTCTCGAGACATTATTTTCATTAAGCAACGAAATGGCGCAATGCAAAAAGTGCAATGTTTTGTATCAAATTCGTTAATGACATAATTTTGTTGCGGAAATTATATTTAGAAAGTGTGATTTGTTTCTAAAACAAAACGACGTATGGAGCGCTTGAAAGTCTAACTGAGCATTTTCAGTAAATGCACGTACTACCTATTTACTGCAATAAAGAAGTCTGGAGAGAAAAGTTTAGAAATTTTCGTATAATTTCATCTTATTGAGCAAACTTTATATGATTGCGTGCAATTAAGGTGAATGAATCTTCATTATTTTGATTGCACAAGTAGCGAAAAATAATTGTCATTACAGTAAATAAAAATACTTTCATTAGTTTTTCAATTTTTTAAAAGCTAGATTTGAAGTGGAAAAGTAATTTTCATTAGCAAAATTAAAAATTCAATGAAAGTGTTCGAGAGAATTATCTTCTCTTGTTCAAGAAATTTATACAATAATTAGATTACATGGACAGCAAGCTGCATTTATTAAAACGATTGATGTGAATGTGTTTTATCTTAAGATATTCGACGAAATAATGCGATATTGGAATAATGAAATTCTGTGTTTTATGCGCTGCACGCGGTCAACATTTGCTCGTGGCATGTATCAAATCGTTAACGAATGGAAGCATTAAAGTGATAAAATCGATAGCGTGCGAAAATGCGGGCACTTTGCGATCAGGAAAAAATGAAACGCGTGTTGAAACGAAGTTTTCCTATTGACACACTGACACTGTGAAAATTAATGCGATAAGCGGACGATCAGTAACACGTGCAAGTAAGCTTCGAACAAGCGGTAGATTGAAGTTAATCGCAGTCACACACAGTTTTTACCGTAAATCGTGCACGTAAGTAAACAGCGTAAACAGAGGATTTAAAAAGTGGAAGCAAGCGAAAGCAAATAAAGAGAAGAGAGTGAGTGTAGTGTAGTGACAGTCCCCATTGTTTTGAGGCGACAAACAGCAGCGAAAAGCAAAAAAGCGAAACGAAAGATTTGACATTTTAGAGGTCAGATTCGAAACGAACGCTGTTTGCCGTTCGAGTCGCAATCGAAAGCGTTGCGATTTCGCAAAAGTTTTGCAAAAGAGATTAACGCAAAATGAGTGAGAGTGACGTGAAGAAACAGATCAGCGTTCGCGGTATCGCAGTCGTTGAGAATGTGGCCGAAGTGAAGAAAGGCTTCAATCGCCACTTGCATTACACGCTCGTTAAAGATCGAAATGTGGCCACAAGTCGTGATTATTACCAAGCTTTGGCTCACACTGTTCGCGATCATCTTGTCTCGCGATGGATTCGCACGCAGCAACGCTACTATATGAAAGATCCAAAGGTGAGGATAAAACTTATTTACTGTGTTTTAATGTTTCGCCGCATTTTTCATTTTAACACACTCATTAAATTCAACAAAGTAATATCTATTGGCTTCCTTTTCGTTTATTGCAAACATTTTCTTGTATTAAACATCGAATCCGTGTATGAGATAACGTTTTTCGTGCGAAATTAACATTGTTATTCGAAAGGATCAAGGTATCCTTCGCGACCTTTTATCGCCTTTAACACAAACTCAATTTAATTTATTTTTCGTCTCTTGATTTTTGCTTAATGGAATATTTTTATTTCAAATTTGCTTATCTAACAGAATTAAACAAATAAAAAGTGTTTTTAGATAAGCTCGTTTAATAAAAGTATTTACTTAAAATCGCTGGTTTTATCATCTCAATTAAGAGGCGATTTTAAGCATAAATGAGCAGCGATAAAAAAGTACAGTGTACTTGAAACTGGGAAGCTTTCAAATCCAATGTCATTCATTGTTTTTTTTTCATAATATCTTAAAATAAACTTCTTAACAAGCTTCCCTCTTAACTCAAAATCTTTCTTTCATTCAAAGCATATAATTATGAAATATTGCATAAAAACCAATTTTAATTTTGAATTACTTTCTTGGCAAGAAAAATCTAGGCTGTGCGAAATTTATCGCCATTTTTTCCTTTTGTTTATCGAAGCCTATTTAAAATTTATTTTTGATAAGCGAAATCAAATAAAAGTGCCAATCTTCATTTCAGTTGAATTTGAGTTTCTAGACTTGATAAAAACCTCATGTTTTGTTCTTCTCTATATGTACACAGACGCAATTAATTTTGAAAGCGTTTGATACCTTAATCTCAATGTTTATTCTAGCGCATTTATTATCTTTCATTGGAATATTACATCGGAAGATCGCTGACAAATACTATGTGCAATCTTGGAATTCAAAATTCGGTCGATGAGGCGCTCTATCAATTGGGAATGAATATCGAAGAACTTGAAGAGGAAGAAGAAGATGCCGGACTCGGTAATGGAGGTCTTGGCCGACTTGCTGCTTGCTTTCTCGATTCAATGGCTACTTTGGGAATCGCTGGATATGGTTATGGTATACGTTACGAATACGGAATATTTTCCCAGAAAATTGAGAATGGCGAGCAGGTAGAGGAACCGGATGAGTGGTTGCGTTATGGAAATCCTTGGGAAAAGGCGAGACCGGAATATAATATTCCTGTAAACTTTTATGGAAGAGTTGAATTCGATGGCAAACGCCATCGATGGGTAGACACGCAGGTCGTTTATGCAATTCCCTATGATTACCCCGTAGCAGGTTACCAGAACAATGTTGTAAATACAATGAGACTATGGTCTGCAAAGTCTCCAAATCATTTTAATTTTCGGTTTTTTAATGATGGTGACTACATAGAAGCAGTCCTTGATCGTAACCTCGCAGAAAACATATCTCGTGTGCTATATCCAAATGATAATAACTTTGGAGGTAAAGAACTTCGATTAAAACAAGAATACTTTATGGTCGCTGCTACATTATACGACATCATTCGCCGATATAAGAGTTCGAAATTTGGAAGCCGTGATCCGGTTCGTCATAATTTAGACGAATTACCTGTTAAAGTTGCCATACAATTAAATGATACTCATCCTGCATTAGCTATTGCGGAATTGATGCGCATTCTTGTTGATATTGAGGGAATTGAATGGGATAAAGCTTGGGATATAACCACAAGAACATGTTGTTACACAAATCATACTGTGCTTCCAGAAGCCCTAGAACGATGGACATGTTCGATGATGGAGAATCTTCTCCCTCGTCACCTGCAAATTATTTATGAAATAAACGCAAAACACTTAGATGCTGTCGTTAAAAGATGGCCTGGTGATATTGACCGAATGAGAAGAATGTCACTCATTGAAGAAGGACCAGAGAAAAAAGTGAATATGGCCAATTTATCCATAGTAGGTTCACATTCGGTGAACGGTGTGGCTGGTATCCATTCTCAAATTTTGAAAAACACCCTTTTTAAAGACTTTTATGAAATGACTCCAGAAAAATTCAATAACAAAACAAATGGTGTCACTCCCCGGAGGTGGATGGTTTTATGCAATCCTAATCTTGCAGATGTTATTGTTGACAAAATTGGAAATGATTGGATCGTGCATTTAGACCAGCTTCGGAAATTAAAGGAATATGTCGATGATCCCGAGTTTATCGCTTCTGTTCAAAGAGTGAAACAAGAAAATAAAATGAAACTGGCTTCTCTTCTTCAAAAGCAATATAATGTCGATGTCAATCCCGCCTCCATGTTCGATATTCAAGTAAAAAGAATCCATGAATACAAGCGCCAACTTCTTAATTGCTTGCATATAATTACGCTATACAACAGGATTAAGAAAAATCCCAAATCAGTTCAAATTCCGCGCACTATTATGATAGGTGGAAAATCAGCTCCGGGTTATTACATGGCCAAGTTAATTATTGCTTTAATCAATGCTGTTGGAAGTGTTGTGAATGCTGATCCGGTGGTTGGCGACAAGCTTAAAGTTATATATTTAGAAAATTATCGAGTTTCCTATGCTGAGAAAATAATACCAGCTGCAGATTTGTCTGAACAAATATCCACTGCTGGCACAGAAGCTTCAGGAACGAGCAACATGAAATTTATGATGAATGGTGCTCTTACAATCGGCACTCTGGATGGTGCAAATGTGGAAATGATGGAAGAATGTGGACGCGAGAATATTTTTATATTTGGGTTAACCGAGAGTGAAGTTAACGACGTTCATGCGAAAGGTTATGATGCTTTTAAATATTACAATGCGAATCCAGAGCTCAAGCAAGCTGTTGATCAAATAAGAGACGGCTTTTTCAGTCCTCAAAATCCCGACAAGTTCAAAGATATTGTGAATAATCTTTTATATCACGATCGTTTTCTGGTGCTAGCCGATTACGACGCTTATATTAAGTGCCAAGAGAAAGTTTCTGAAATGTATTCTGTAAGTATTCGTGATTTCGTTAGTATTTTAATTTTGATTCAATTTCTTGTTAGAACCCAACCGAATGGACAAAAATGGCAATCATGAATATTGCGACTTCAGGATTTTTTTCGTCCGATAGAACTATTTCAGAATATTCTCGAGAATTGTGGGGAGTTGAGCCATCATATGAAAAGTTTCCAGAGCCGCATCAACCAGTTGAAGCTAGCAACTAGATTATTTTTCTTGTTTTTGGCTTGTTGAAAAATTAATATATTCTCTTTTAAAAGTAGTTATTTGAATGCAATAAATTCTGAATGCAAGTTGTGTTTTAAAACATTACTTTGTTTTCCCATTTAACAATCATTCATCATCTTCATCATCACGAAAACAGTTTCATTTACTAATATATATTCGTAATTTTTCGATTTCAAATTTTTTTTTGTGATCGAAACTTTGATTTTCAGCACAAATTGTTGATTAGATCAAAATTGAAAAAGATCGAAAAAGAGTTTCAAATTTACAGTTGAGGATACATTCAAGTATTTTGAATTCTTAGTTCTTGCAACAAATCGAAATTTGGCAACAAACTATATTTAATTAATTCTGATTATTCGCTACACAATACTTTTAATACGAAACATATTAAAATTACATAAATACACAAATTTTCATCATTAAAATTTAAGTCAAAAAGTTAATAATAAATTTGTTAATATATAAATTATAATAATATATAATAAGTTAGTTAAATATAGATGACGAAAAACGTAATAGCTAAAGTTTGTATCACTAAAATTAAAACTTGCTGAAAGCAATGACAGCTCTTTCTAATTTTCAAAGCTCTGACATGTTATTGTAAGAATACTTTTGCTCTTCTGTTAATAATTGCTTCCTCTTTTAATATTCGTAGCGAATTGTATATTTTCTAGTTCGCAAAAAGCGCTGCGCTAACTTGCTTAATGTGTTCAGTGATTCTTATGTAATGTGTGAAAGTTAAAGTGAATAAAGTTATATCAGCAAAATCTTGCCTGAGTAGACGCTAACGGCGATCGCGTTACAGTTCTTTGTCAAAAACATGCGATTCGCTTTTTTTCGGTTCATTTTAAAAATGCAAATTGTAAAAAATAAACATTAAAACATTCAATTAAAGCACCGTTTACGAGATGTGAATTCATGAAAGTTCGTTCGACGAGGCGCAAAGCGAAAGATAGCGTTTAACTTTTTAATTGAAGAACGCACTTTCTGCTAAACTTTATTTCGCTTGTTTTTCAAAAATTCAAATTTTTTGAAAAGCAAAATGAACATAATTGGCGCTAAGAAAGATTTCGGAAGTGTCACTAACCGATTTGATAAAATTCAATATTCAAAATAGTTTTGGAGATAATGTTTTTTCAGCATCGCACATTTAGAGACGTATAATTTAAACGCATTTAAAGTCAAATTTCAGCGCAGTTATCAAATTTGTTTAAATAAACAAGTTTCAGCGGATTCGAATGAGAGAAAAATTATTTTCTGTTTTTCATTTGGCCATTTCATTACAAGCGATTTAAACTCGTTTTATGATATTTAGAAATTAAAAAAACAACAACAACAACACCTGCAACAACCATCAACACCGACTATTTCAACAAGAAACAGGAAACAAGCGTCTGCCATTTCAAAATATATTCCTTCAACATCACAAGAAACAACAACTTCCACATGCGCGGATGCCAACCAATGGGTAAACCTTTATGCATCGTATAAAATCTTACCATTTGAATTGGATGATGTACTAGAAGATAAAAAATAACAGAATAGTCAGAGAATGCTATCCTTTCATTTAAAATCATGAATTCCCAACATCACTCTAAGCAAAAAATTAAAATCCCTGCGCCGCGATTTTTCACTTAAGGAAAATTTCGAAAAATTTCGAAAATAAACAAAAGCTTACGAAAAATGTGGTAACGATCATAAGCGCATACAAAGTAGCTTCAAATTACTTAAATTGGATCAGGAAAGAAAACACACATACTTCAATGATCTAAGATCTTCAACGAAAAACAAATATAAGACATCGAAAACTTGAGAAAAAATAGTGAAAAGGATTGCGGAAAAATTTGGGCTTGCTGCTAAAGTTAAAGCTAGGAAAAACAGGAATCGAAAACAGAAAGTAAAAGAAATTGTCGAAAAACATCAAGAGAACCATTTTAAGCGAAAACGAGGATGAAGAAACATTTGAGCCTGTACCATTAACATTTACCTGATTATCTACTGCTCTTCCATCAAAAAACTGGGTATTCAAGTAATATTCTTCTGATAAAGAATGCTATTCCAATGAAAAATTAGATTATTTTGAAAAAAATAAGAGGTGTTGATTGCATAGTATAATTCAATTTCCACAGAGTGGTTTCACTTTATAATTTTACACAAGTGAGCAAATTTAATTTTAATTTTTTCAGGAAATTGTCCTTTTTGGGCTCTTGGAAAATGCAAATATTCAAAAGAAAATTATATCGAATGAAAGCGTCGAATAAATATACATCCAAAGTTTTTGTGGATGTTAGTAAATACAAACAGATGAATCAATATATTGTTCCGATTAAATTTAAACCAAATAAGTTGGTTGGCAATCGATTTCTAAAGATAAGTGGCCACCTGAACTAATCGAATAGGAAAAAGATTGTAAAAGAAGATACTGGCTGCAGAGTGAACACAAATAACCGCAGCAATGAGTGGCTAAACTCTCTGCGTTTATACAGGGTGTACCGTATAAAACCGTACGATTTTAATGTATTTTGTGCTAAAATCGTACAATTTTATACGGTACACTCTGTATACCAGCTCGCTGGCGGCCCGGAACTAATTCCTTGCCCGATCCAACGGGGTGAAAAGAGAGCATAGGCAGTTCCCTAAGCGCTCAACCATTTGTAAAAAATCGGTCATTTGCTCTGCTCTACTGAGCTTACTTTCTATCTCGTTTACATATACCCGAAGCTTTGATTTAAAATTTTAAAACATTAATTTATTTAATTCCTCGAAAATAAAATCATTGGAGAAATTAGGATTC
>NCKU01004899.1:0-11209 GCA_003675995.1 Dinothrombium tinctorium
AAATTTATGATGATAATATTCAAACGAATCAAAAGCTTCTGACAATAATTGATCCTAGTGCACGAAGATTTCGACGAAAGGAATAATTGTAACGGAAGCGCAAGTAGAAGTTTTCTCCTCGTTTATTATTAAAATAGAAATTCAGAAAATCAAGCATCAAATAAATACCAACAAAAATTAAGCAAAATCCAGAAATGGCATGTCCACCAAATGTTGCCATTTTCGATTTTTTCAAAATTCTGAAGCCAATTCAACTCGACCTCAATGAAACGCAATTTGCGTTTTATTAGGTGGCTTTTGAAATTCTTGCTTCTATCGCAATTTATTCATCACTGCGGATGTGCCGTTCAAACAAATTTAAACATATGCTTTAAGTTGAGTCGAAACAAATGTTTAGATTAAAAAATTTTGAACTCAAAAAGCGTTACTTTAAAGCGTTGCAATTATTGTTCAGTTATCTCTGACACTTTTGTAAAAATTGTTATTTAAAAGTGCTTAAGCATTATTAAGGACTGATTTATTTATTTTACTTTTCTAAATAGTTTCTCTGTTTAACATTTAAAATTTTTTGATTGTTAAGAAAACTTATAAATAGAGAAATTCGAAAATTTCAAAACAATTTTAATCCTATGAGAACGCACTTTCGCAAACTTTGATTCTGAATATAATTTTCAAAAAAATAATTTGATATTAGCTGCCTACCTCATCATCTCAAATTCAATAGTGATAATAAGAGAAATACGATAGCATTGATTTATTTTAAAAGTAAAACGAATAAAAATAAAACGAGTGTTGGATCAATGCGGGCAAAAAGTTAGATGAAATCGTTGCTCAGAGAGTTTTTCTTAAGATAGGAATTCCCAACTGGTCAATGAGAAGCAATTTCGATTCTTTTTAATGAGAATAACTTTAATGTCAGTTGGATTTTTCGCAAAGGTTCTCGAGTGAATTTCTTTTATAAGAGTGTTTTATTCATTTTTATTCATTAGAATTTTTTATCTACAGTGTTTATTTTGTCACTCATTCGGAAACACATAATTTGCAAATTGCGGAATGGAATTTCCACTAGCACACTGACGATGAAAGCAAAGAAATAGGAAAGAACACAAAAGAGAATGAAAAATGCGATAAATGTTGGTAAGGAAATAAGCATGGGTGCTTTTAAATTTAGAAAATATAAATCAAGCACAACCACATGAATAAGAAAGGCGCAGTAAGTTACACGACTGAGAGGAAGCCAATATTTGCTGGCAAGCAAACAGTTCAACGCTTTACAACTTTGTGTCGAGCACAAAAACGTTATCCAAAGCACAACTAGTGACCAAAACGAATTTGAAAGTGAGTTGTACCCTGCGGACTCAAACAATGTGAGTTTCTTGTTTTGAATGCTGTAAATACAGAGCCATCCGAAAAATATTGCTACAGAAGAGCCGATAATCTTCGTACAAATATTCAGTCTCGAATTTCGATTTTTGAAAGAAAAGTGTAGAAAGCCAATCAGTAGTCCAAGCAAGTAGGGACTAATTCTATACCATGGTTGATAGTAAATATACACTTTAAAATATACGAGAGTTTCAATTGCTTTGTAAACGTTTGTGAAATTAAAAGTAGGTTGCAATCCTCCCAAAACCGAGAAAGAATTGTGGTAACTTATGAAGCCGACGAGTGTTGAACAAGCGATTATTGTTACTGCAATTGAGATTGTGCCGATGATGGGGAGTTTTTTCAAAAGAATTAGATAAATAGGAGCGATTGCGAATAATTGCATTTCACTCGCTAGAAACCAAGATCCACCGAAACAAACTTGTTTAGGTCTTACAAGATTATTCACGTAAAGCATGTTTGTCCACCAATTCGCTTCACAATGTTTCCATTTATTTGACAAATCAACTTCTTTAACTGTAAATGGTCCCGAGATGCAATAACGCATTAAAGTTATGTAAGACCAAAAAATGAATGCGTAAGCTGGTGTCAGTCTTGTGTAACGATAAATATAAAATTTGATCAAACCGAAATTCGAGAAGCTCTGTTTGCGAGTAAAGAATAAATACGACAACAAGTAGCCACTCATAACAAAGAAAGTATCGACGGCAAAGCGTCCGCTGGCCGATGTCCATATAATTTTATCGTATCGCAGGTAATTTTTAGCTTTTTCAAAATCAGCAATTACTTTAACAGTTTGCAATAATATGTGACCAACAATTATCCAGATCATACTCATTACACGAATTCCATGCCAATGCATTTGTTCATCTTCTCCATGATGAGTATTAAGAACTCGTGAACAATTTTTGAGAAGTGAAAACGAGCTGAGAATTCGCAATAAAATCGACTGCTGTTGATGACTCGATATTTTTATTGAAGCTTCTTGATTCGTTAAATTTTCTTCAATTTGACTCTCACGTAAATCTTTCATTTCATATTCGCGTTGATCCTCGATGAGAGCCTCGTTTTCTTCATCATCGACCTGATCATCATTCAGTTCTGGATGTTGATTTAATACTTTATGGCTTTTATATCTGCTTCGCTTTGCAATGAAATCAGCAATCGTTGCGAAAATAGAGATGAAAATCATTATTGCGATTGCAATGATACAGTAAATAGCATTGTTATTAAGCTCGAGTTCTTTTGAACAGTTTACTCTTTTAACTTCAATCGCCGGCTCATCAAGAATCTGTTTCCTCTCTAAATAATTGAGCATTTCGATCAATATTTGCATAATGTCAGTTTCGTTACACGAGTTTGGTACACAAATTTCGGTGAGTTTTATCGAGTTTTCTCCCTCGTGAAACAAAGTTTGCTGTAAAACGGCGCAATATCTACCATACAAACTACTTCCGATATCTCGATTAACGCATTCACTATAATCGCCTGTGAAGCGAAAGTTCTTGCTGGACGAACTGTTGCCAATAACTTCGAATATTGAAAGCAACCAAATGTATTTAGGATCAATTTTTTGACTGCTTCGCATTCCGATGTATTCGTTGCTAATTTTCATCAAATCGTGAGCACAACTTAAATTGTTGAAGTTAATCAATGTTTTCGAAAACTCATCAAATAGTTTATCATTGATTACAATTCGAGTTGAGTAATTTTCGCTATAAATGAGAAACACACGAAGTATTTAAAAGTATTTTCGTTTTGATTTTCAGAGTTTTTTTATTACATAAATAGTACCTTGCGTTAAATTTTTCATCATGGCTAACAGACTCTAAACTTGTGCTTCGATCACTTGTTCCGTTGATTTGACTAATCAAATCATCGACTGAGTCGTGATTAGGCAATGCAATCAAGCTTTGAATAAATACAGTAGTAAGCAATAGAGCGATCATTTTTACGCTTTCCCTTAAAACGAAAACGTTGGCACGGAATATAGCGAAGTGAATTTCATTTGCTTGAAAACGCGATGTGAATAGTGCATTTGTGAGATCAAAGCTGCGAAGTTGATTTCGAAGCAGCTGTTTTTAACATTCACTAAACCATTTACGGCGTGAACTCATTTTTCAGCTTAAAAAATTATTAATCACTATTTTCGAGAGAATTACACAATTAAAATCTAACTTAAGAGATTAATTTAATCAAAAGTACAACATACTACATAATTAGAACGAAACAACGAGGATTAATTGTTGAAATTGCTGTGTATGAAATTCATGAAAAAAGAAAAGAAAATAGAGTTTGAGGTAGTTGATGTTTTTACTATTTTATTCGCTTCTATGGTTATGTTGTTCAATTAATTTATACACCCGGTTTTGGAAAAAATGCGCGCAACATCGATAATTGATCGAGGATGCCCACTGAGCGCTCAAAGCTTTAATATTTTGAACTCATTAGTTTTCACTCTCTTGCTGTTGACGATTCTTTGTAAAGTTTTTGAAATGATAAAATCTCAAATGATCCAAAAAGCTTACTCAACTATTCTAACGAACGCAAAAGCAGCCTCATTAAGTTTTGTCGCAAGCCCTAATCTTAGTGATACTTTACTAATTTATAAAATTTTAAATAGTAATCCAGGACATTTGTTCATGCTGTTTCTCACATTCTAGCTCCCAACTCTCATATTGGGTGCTGACTGTTCTTAAGGTCATCGGTGAGTCGGAGACCCCAGTTTTTCACGCTTTCTTATCACGATTCAAAGCGATTGCAAACATTTGAATGTTAATGTAAACAGAAATGCACCTTTTGTTAATAAATAATAAAAATTTCAAAATTTACTCGCCTTCACTCTATTTCGTTTCATTACTTTTTTAAATTCAATTAACAAATGTAAAATTGTCGTTTGCAAGTAAAAGTGATATGATTTTATTTTATTATAGTATGATTTCTGCTGGTTTATAAAAAATAATTCAAAAGTCATCGTTTATTAAACAAGATTTCTATGCAATTTTCATGACTTCATTTAAATTCACAGTTTTTTAATACCATCGAAGGTAAGACATTAATTGTTTCAGTGGCATTTATCACTATTAATGGCGTCTCTTTGTAAAATAAAGTTTTATTTTAAATTGGGGGCAACTAGTACTTGAACATTTCGAAGAATAGTTTAGGAAAACAACGAAAATGATCGTAAAAGCTGCTTTCGCAATTTTTCGAAAGCCACATTAGTTGAGAGAGTGAGATCAAATTATAAGCGCAACTATATTCAAACGCTAGATCACAAACACTTTGTTCAATTTTGATAAACCGTCATATTTATCGACATTACAGAGTTTTACTTTGCTTTAACGATATTAATTCAAGAATAAATTGAGAATAGAAATTTAGTTGAAAATTAAAATAATTGAAACCAAATTACAATTTAAGTTTCCGTTTATTTTGACTAAAGCTCTGAGTTCATTTCATAAAAATAAAATAAAATAAAAGCATTTCGATACACAACTGTCTGTCCTCGCGATCGCATTTAATACCTTTATTATAGAGCACTTTGTTTGCAAGACTATCCGGTCCGCAAGCGACGTTCCAGATGAAAAAAGCGTATTTTTCTACTAGTTATTTATCGCTTAGCATTTGCTCCAGTGATTGACAAGCCCCAAAAGGCAAAGAATTAAACATAAAGATGAAAACGATATGAAAAATACAAATATTTATTGAGTTTCGCGCTAAGATCAATTACTTTTTTCATGCGTATCACTAATACAAATCCAATCGCCGTTTAAATTCTCTTTCCATAAACTAATCTTATTGTCACCTCCAGAAACAGCTAAAATATTGCCCATTGCTGACCACGAAACATGCCAAACAACATCATCGAATGTATGCAATACTTTATATGTCCACGTATTCGACGGCCCATCTAATGACCAAATTAACACTCGACGATCTTGCGAACAGCTTGCGATATAACTTTTGAGTACTCCAATCGATGGACTCCAAGCAACGTCACGAACCCAATCCGAGTGCCCTTCGAGTTTGTGTTCTTCCACACATTTATCTTCTTCTTGAATGTATTTCCATATTTTAACCAAATTGTCGCAACCGCCAGTAACAAAACGCCTCACTAAAGGCGGTTTATTTCCACTATTTTCTGAATAAAACAATGAAGAAGCCGGCATTATAGCCGGTGCCCAACTAACCGCATTCACACCGATTGAATGCGCATTCGGAATCTTTTTCGTGGTCCATACATTGTCCCGTCCTGAAAATATACAAAAATTTCAAAAGAGGGGAGGCGAGTTTTAATTTTACCGCTGGAAGATAAAATGGAAATCGCTCCATCGGAGGAGCCTGTGATGAGTGTGAGATCGAATTCTTTCGGCGCCCAGCAAATCGAGTTCACGGAAGAATCGTGACCGGCGTATTCGTAAATTTTCTCCCAATTACCCGAAGTGGTCTCTTTCCAAATGAACACTTTGCGATCGTACGAACAGCTCGCGAGTATAGTGCCGAAAGCAGGATTGGCCCACGCCAATTGCCAAACAGGTCCCTCGTGTCCTTTGAGTTCCGCAATCAATTGATAATTGTTGCCGAAAATCGAGAATATTTTGATATTTCGATCGGAAGAACACGTCGCCAATTTAGTGCCGTAATAATCGGCGACCGCGTCGTGAATCATGTCTTCATGCTGTGTGTCGATTTGCTGCACGATCGAAACCATCGTTCGCCCGCTTTCTTCTGTTTGAATTCACGAAACAATCGTTCAAATTTCAAAACATAAAACGGCGAATTTTCACTTTTTTTCGATCGAAAGCCGAAACAAAATACGTTCACAGCGAAAGGGCGCGTCGTTTGCGTGCGATCGCCGCGAACACGCGTTTGCCGAATGAAAGCGAAGTGAATTTTGTGTTCCTTTTCGAAACGAACGAAAAGCGAAATGAATTCAAAGCGAACACTGTTTCGAAAGCTGTTCGTTCGATCGAACGTCGCTCGTTGGTTCTGCGAGCAGAAGCAAGCGTTCACACTGAAAGAGTTCGAATTGCCGAATGTGGTCGAACCGCAGCCGATCGCCACTAATCTTCAGGTTTTGCAACGCGTGAAGAAAGTGCAGAAAAATTTCTCGTTTATCGCCTCTCTATTCTTGGGTCGTTTCGATGTTGATTTTCTCACTTATCCCGAAATTCTCTACAGTCGCAAAGAATATGTAGCCGTTCGTACGCAAAACGAAATGATCAATCGTTACTTTCGCGGTTTGATCGCCAGCGAACCGCAAACGCGTCTCGCGCAGTTTAACTTCAATCGCCTTTGGCTTTTAAGTAAATCCGAAACGATTTCCATTCTCGAGTCCGTGGGCGAGAGTTTAGCGTTAAAACCGTCCGATGTCGAAGAAAGTATTCGACAACGCAATGAGAAGTTAAAAATCAGCGCCAACAATAACAATGATTATTTCAATCGCATCGGTGTTCATCCCGCAGGCAATCCTGACGTGCAGTTGTTGATCTTTGATCTTATTATACAAAATTGTTTAAGTATGGCTACGATTCAAGAGTCTAAAAATGAAAATTTAAAAGAAGCAATTAAAGAGAAATTTGAGCAAAATCCGAATTTAAAAATCGGTTTCGCATGGAATGAACGCTCGTTGCCATTAGGAGCGCTTCCTTATCCCGAATGGGAATCTGTCGCAAAATTAACGCCGGATGGGTCTTCGTGGGTTATTTCGGGCTCAAAGAATCGTATTTTAAACCAAGATTATGATTATTATATTGTATTTTGTCGTACGACCGATTATCCTGATTTAGAAAGACCGGTGTATATGATTGACAATAGAGATGAACCTAATCCTGGCGTCGTTGCTGTGCTTCTTCGTCGCGATCAGATCGCAAAAGTTACTGATGAAGGTGTTGAAAACAGTGTTGGATATAAGACAATTACTTTTGAAGGTGTTTCTTTGCCGCGCGAACACTATGAGATTTTTCCAGCTGAAGAGTTCGGAGTGAAAGCACAGAATGCAAAGGGTTTCGGACATGTTGCAACTGCAAGTTTTATTCTCGGTCAAATGAAAAGTTTATTGAATTTTACCTACAATTATTTGATAAATGAAAGAAAACCGCTTTTAGATTGTGAAATTGTTCAAACTCTTCTTTGTGATATGACAAGAAAAATTTATGCCCTCGAATCTGTTGTTTACATGGTAGCAGCGATGTATGATTGTTTCGATAGAGATTATGGTGCACATCTTTATTTGGAAGCAGCTACCTGTAAAATTCTTGCAGTTGAATACGGTAGAGATATTTATCAAAAAGCGCAGACAGTTTTTGGCTCTAAATTTTTGACTGCATCTCCATTCATCGATTTTATTAATATACTTGATTCATTTCTTGACGGAAGTCTTCATAACCGAATCCTTGTTGGACTTCAAGGAATGAAGCTACTTGGAACGTATACAAACGATCATGTTCATAAACTTAATCTTGGTCCTTTTTATCCGATGTACATGATTAAGCACGCGTTTAAGAAAAGTTATTATCAGAAAAGATCGAAATTGCCTTTTTCAGAATGGGATATAAAAGGATATCTTCATCCATCGCTTCAACATGAAGCAGATCAATTGGAATTGTGTTTACAAGTGCTTAAACATTCTGCAGAATTTTCTTTATTACGTTATACAAAGGTAACGAAACATCTCTCTTTTCATCTTGCTTCTCATTTAACATTTTGATAATAGAATATTTCAAGACATCAATGTGATATCAACAGATTGACCCAGATGGCGATTGATATATTCACACTGACATGTGTTCTTTCACGCGCTTCCAGAGCATATTGTGATGGAATCAGAAATGGTGACATAGACGTGTTTACCGCAAAATATATCTCAGAAGAAACGACTTTAAGAAATCAAGCGCTTTTGCTCGATTTAGAAAGAAGTGAAATAGATAAACTGGAAAAAATGGACGAACATATTCATCATAGAAATATTAAATTTAATGGCTATTATGCCTTTCCTCCTTTGGACAAAACATTTTATTAATACTGTCAAAGAATGTAGAATAGAATTAATATATAGTGCTCGAAGTAAATATTATTGAGACATGTTTTTCAAATTACTTTTATTGATTGGACAATCATATTTAACGCAAGTTGTTTTTAAATTTAAAGAGCAGTTGTAATATGCTACGAAAGATATTGCAAATCGATATCTTTTATGCCGCATTTATCGTGGCGACAAATACTTAACAAATGACTCAATTCACGTTGATGCAATTTTGATCTAAAGTGCATCACGGGACGGATACATTTTAAGATACAACTACACTCTTCAATATCAACATATGGATAGCACATTTCTCTTTCATTTAACGCCGCTGTGTACACATTACTCGGATATTTAGCAACGAATTCTTAACAAAAGAATGAAGAGAAGAGAAAAAGGTAAAAATGAGTGTTTGCAAACTTACTTTCTACTTACCTGTATTTCGATCGTTAAATCTAAATGTGAACGCTTCTGTCAAAATGAAAAAGAAGAAGCAATTAAACTCTTTAACTGCTCAATGATAATTTGCTCTGTTACACTATAGTTTTTGCGACGTTAGATACTTTAAACAAAAAACAAATAATTTCAACGAGCAAATACTTAGTAATGTTTTATGATTAAATTAAGAGCAGAAAACACTTATGCATATAAGCCTGCTGATAGTCATTTTTTACTTTTTTTACCTTTGAGAAAAATACAAGCGCAGCAGATGTAGAAAAGCAAAGACATTTTCAATACAAAAGTCGTTTCTTAATTAAAATTTTAAGGCAGATGTTTGTCTTTAGTGAAATATTGAATTTCTTCTTTTAGAATGAAAGGATACACTTAAACTTATATGTGTAATATTTCAATTACGATTTTATTTAAAGCAAATTGAATATTAAATTATGAATTTCGCTTACTAAGTTCCTCCTCACCAACATTACATGTGATTCCAACTTTTTGATAACACAAATATTCAATATAATTCGACTCCCATGGTAATAACTGTGTACTGATCTTCATTAAGCAATCGGCCATGCAAACGCACTGATTCCAACTTAGATCCGGATATCTATTCTCGCAAAGCTCCGCAATTTTTCGCATATCTCTTTTCACATTAACGGACAGAGGTAAAATTCCCACTTCATCCCACCATTGCGATTTTTCTTCATCTTTCTGATCAATATCAGTCAATTTAAATGGCACATGAAATCCAGTCACTGTTTATGAAAAGTATTCAAATGCTCGCATTAAAATAGAACTTTACATTACCTAATAGTAAATTGAGAATAAAAATGAAAATTCTTTTTCTCATTATGCATTTGCTTAAACTGTGCTAACAAGAGCTGCAAACACTCTAAAGAATTTATATTTTCCGCTGAAATTTAATATTTGGCATATTTTATTGAATTACTATTTTTAAAAATGGGACGCTTATGAATGTATACTTCACATTAATTTATCTAGTTTAGAAAACTCTTATGAATTATTTATTTCGATTGTTCGTAAACCTTTTTAATTGTGACAAGAGACCTACAAATTTTTTTTTTCTTTGGTTAAGTTAACAAGATATCATTATGATTTGTATTGAGACAATAGGTGGTTTCGAAGTGAAAATACAATTTTCTGTAAAATACGTTTTAGTCCAACATTGATTCAAATCGAAAAAGTTTTTTTCGTAAGAAAATAATGAAATTTAAAAATTTTGTAACGTCACACTTTACATTTACTTCAAATTAAATTCCTTACCAATTTTGAATTTTATTTTTCAAACCTTTTCAACAAAAATTTCAGTTTATATATTTAATAAAAATTATTTATGAGACGCATTGAAAGCAATTAGACAAATAAAAAATTTCAATTATATTCTTTGAATAGACATAATATCAACATTGCGTTACATTGATTTTGTAGATTACTAAAGTAACATGAATTTCTCTACAAATATTGATTTTCTTTTTGAAAATGGAATTATTAATGAAAGAGAATTGAATACATTTATTTCATAAGGGCTTTTGTAACAAGGTAATGTAAAGCAAGATAAGCCTTTATAAAAATTATTTTCAATACGAACTCACTTGCGTGAATAGGTATTCAATTGTGTTCGAGAATAATGAAATAAATTGAATTTTTACATTCACTAGTTATAGTAATAGAAATTAACTAGAAACTCAAAATTAATTTAACAAGCTGTAAGTTGTTTTTTTTTCATTTTTTTCAATTCCATTAACTCAACATGCTTGCATTTGTTTTCTATTACATCATCTAATTAGTAAATGCTCATTATTTACACTCATTCATTCATTTTTGCTATTGTTTGTTCAAGAAAAAAAATGTCAACGAGACAAAACGCACAGAAAAATTTGATGAATTATTTGTCCAAAGTTATTTTCCAATTTTACTTTAAAAAAAGCTTTTTTATATTTTTTATTCAAAATTTTTATATCAAAGAATAGAATTATACTTGTCAACATTCCAAAATTTTTTAAAAGTTGACAAAAAAATTCTAATTTTTCTATTATAAAAATGAACCAAGTTTAGAAGTTATTTCATAAAAATTCAATATTTAAATTTCTTTGATCATTTACTTTATTTTCACAAGTTTTTTTATGCGAAATACGCAAATGGTGAATTTAGCTTGATAAATCGTCATTTTATTTTGCATCATTTATTATTAATTTTTTTTTTGCATTTCTGGAAACTAACGGAAGCGTATGAAAAGCTGATTTTACATCTTCCTAGAAACTATTTTCATTTTAAATCAATCATTTCAAGAATACCAATTTTCTTAATTTGCAAACGTCAAGTAGTGATAAAAAA
>NCKU01004900.1:0-11208 GCA_003675995.1 Dinothrombium tinctorium
ATTTTAATATTAACTATTCAAAATTAATAAAATAAAATATTTTAAAACCTTTGTACACTCCTATACATTAAAATCTTTCAGTCTATTGCTTTTTTTAGTAAAGCGAATTTAAAGAAAGAATTGAAAAGATTTTATTGGTCATGAGTATACCACAAATCATTGAGTTCTAAAAATGATTCCGCTTTTCACGATCTTTCTGAATTAATTTATTAAAAAAGTTCTAAAATTGTTTTTGGTTTAAATTTGCAATTTTGCAAGAGATCATACGTTATAGTCACTAAATTTATTATAAAGAATGAAAGTTTAATATTAATCGAGTTTTTGGAAAATAATGATAAAATTCAAATTTCAAAGCATTAATTTTAAACTTTAATTTTTGTTATTAAATTAATGAATTAATTGAATTTATTCATTAGTGAATTTTATTTTTACTTATGGAATTCGAGTGCTATAAATTCTTTAATTAAGCTCAATTCTGTTCATAAAAAATCTCATTATGAACAAAATACGCTGCAAATAGCGAAATTTGAAAAATGTAAATTTTTGTATAGAGTAGTGTTGGCTTATAAAACTATCTGAAGTAAAAACAAGTTTAACATTTGCAGTTTAATTTGATTAGAACAAAAATGTCAAAGTTCGAAATGCTAAATAAAGCGTATCAAGTGTATTAAATGGCAAACTCAACTCAAACAACCAAACTCATGGCAAAGTTGGTAAATATGTCATCAAATTTGGTTCATTATCTTAAATGGTTTCTAACTAAATATTGTGATTGAAATTAGTTGCCTCGGTGAAAAAAAGCAGAAAACCATGAAAAATTTGGATAATCAGCTGGTCTTTCGCTCCATTGATCCGTTTTTAATTAAAACAAACACCTAATGAATCAAGCCATATTAAGCGTAAAAGTGTAATTTTTTATTTCACAAACATACGCTCGCAAAATATATGAGCTTGGTCAAAATAATCGATTTGCATTGAAACAAAAAGTATGTTAATTCAGCTCAAATGTTCTATTTGAATTTTTAACATTTCTCTGAAAAAAGTGGAAATAAGATTTAAATTGATCAAAGAGACTGATTTTTCGATCCAAAAAATTGAAGCAAATTGAAAACGAGCAAACACTGTGAATTAAGCGAAAACTCAATAAAAAAAATTGTTGTCGCGAATATTGCATAATACAAAAAGCATGAAACACTATGCAACACTGATCTCAATTTATTTCGCCAACTTTTTGATTTTACAGAGCAAAAGTATTGAAAAAAATTGTAATTGTGTACTTTTCTTATTTGAATCCAATCTTATTTATTTTCGCTAAAAAGTTCATTGTTCAAATGTTTTTTTTTTCTCGTTTTGCATATCTTGTACCACAGCAGAAAAAAGTGATTTCAGGAAATGAATGAATGAATTTTAAATTTTGTTTGTTCTCTCTTTCTCTCTTCTCTTTTTTCCTCAAAATAATTCATAAATGTAAATTAAGTTTCTAAACTCAAAAGACTTCAATCTCATTTTATCAGAAATCGAAAAAAACAAACATCCACATGCAAAGAAAACAAAAAGTCTAGGTAACGAAAAAAATCAATTTATGCTGTTCACGGGTTAACTCGAAAAAAATTTAAGTTTTCACGATTTTAACACAACTTGATTCTTAAAGGCAATCTAAACGTGAAGTAAATTTTAAATTCACTTTGCAAAAAGAAATCGAAAAGCAACAAAATGTAAAACTAAATTCTAAAAATATTCTAAAAATTGATTGTTATTTTTGAGGCCACACATTTATATTGATCCATAAAGATCACGATTGAAAAAGTTTGTATTTGATCAGCTCAATAAACTTGAGCATTTACTTAAATTGAAAATAACAAGACGCTGTTGAATTAGATGAGTTTTTCCTAAAGATGAAAGCTATACAGAGACTTCAAACTAAAGGATGTAAATACAACACTTTTCATTTAAAGCAAAAAAAAAATCTTTTTGAGTCGTAATGCAATTGACTTCATTCTATTTTCTCTCTCGCTCTTTGCGAATGCATTAATCAAATGCTTTTAATTGCAGAGTCAAGTGTTATAGTTCATGCTCGCGAATGAAGCAAATATCAAAATTCAAACGGCGAACGAAAGAAAATTAGGTCGGCAATTAAAGTGTATATAACAATTTTATGTCCTAAAAAACTTTTTCAATAAATCAGCCTAAAATAAATGTGTTCATCGTAAATTTAGTTCATTTTATAGCATTTAGTGCGCAGCGAAATATGTAGAAACAATTGAGAGCGAAAAATTTTTGAATTTTCGAATAAATTATTTAGTTGAAAAGCACAGTTTTATTTTTCGTTCGCTGTAAAAATTACTTCTCTTTGAAGTAATTAAAATAATCTAGAATCGGCTTAATAATTTGCAACAACACAGCTTAACTGAATTGCAAAATTGTTTGCCAGCTAAAAACCATCGCCTCGTCGCGTTTCTCTTCGCGTGACATAAATTTCAAGCATTTACATCTGTGTTTTTATTAAACTCTCACATTTCTTCGTTATATGCTGTGTGCATTAAACCACAGGCGAGTGTCAGAAATTGTTAGGTGTAATATTACACTCTTGGCTACTAAATTAGTTGCATTGTTGTAAACAAAATATGCACGAAAAAGAATTTCAATTCACTTTAAAAATTTAATGGCTCGTTTCAAGCAGCTTTTACTGCAGCGGCGAGAAAATACAAATTTTAGAAAATGCATAAAAGCATTCATGAGAAATTCAAGCAAGTCATGAAGTAAAATAGAGTTTTACACTCGCGTGATGGTTTGACTTATATGCGAATGCAAAAAAAAAAATTCTTATAAAGCCAGACGCTTTCGAGGAAATGGAAACAGAGAAGAAGCTTATGAATGCATAGCGAATGATTTAAGTTTAGACATTTTTGGTGATAAAATGCATCTAAATATAACAGTTTTATACTGAGTTGATTGTAAAAGTTTATAGCTCTGACTGTATATTTTGAAATATTATTAACATTAAATGGATTGAAGTGCGAGTCTCGTTACACGATTGCAATCGATTACAAGCATCTATGTTTTGACTTTGCTGCCTGCAAAAACATAATATGACAAATGTAATTATCCTTATTGCGTTCAATTTGTGGAAGCGAACAATTGACATGAAGACAAGTAAAGTTTTTTTTCCAAGATATTCATCAAAAAATTTTGTTTTTCTTAGGATTAAATTAATCTCTTGTCTCGAGTGACATACTCTGTCTACATTTAATCTTCTTAACAGTCTTTGAAGTGTAAATAATGAAAGTAATGAACAAAATGACAAAATTAGCTGCAATCATTATAGGGTTATATTCGGCGAGGTGAATTCAGCTCAAAATTTACAGCTTGTTATTTAATGATTTTGACTACATGCTAACCCATGGTAAAAATTTTTGTACAGCTCGATTTATATGAGCTAATTGTGCAAACACTGACAATTTCTAACTGTCAAATAGTTAATTTTGCTAACAAAGCTAACATAACTAACCAAAGAGTTAATTTTAAGACTGATTTTTAACTTATATTACTTCAATTAATCAACTATTTATATTGTTTTCACGTCTATTGAGAGTTTCAATTGAAAAAAGTATTAACTTTAGTTTAGAGAACAATTTTAAAGGCAATGTGAAAATTAGCTGAAAGTTCTCGGGAAAATGTGTACTACCATTTCGATCAATACATTTTCTTTTTAGATGTCCACTATGTCCTAAATCTTTCGTTATCTTTATATGAAAAAAACAAAACAAAACAAATTTTGATTTTGAGATTATTTTGAACATAATAAAGAATGAAAAATCAAGCAAATGGAAATAATTTCAAGAAGAAATTTTTTGAATCGATTGCTCATGAATTTTATGCTTCCTATCGGAAAAAATGATCTAAAGTATGAATTTAATGAAGTTTGAAAAAGTTGATACTTATGTTAAAAGAAGAAAATATAAAAATAATAAAATATAAAGAGGAAAAAAGAAATTAAAATGAGAACATTTCGTCGCGACAAGAGTTATGCCGAAATGCAAGCGTTTTGGCCAATTTTTAGAGAGCAAAAGTTATATAAGAAAAGAAATATAAAAATTGCTTTTCACGAATCGAAAAAAGAGCTGCTCGGCGAATGTAACATTTGAGACGTTATTTAATCTTGAAAATTTATTGGGCTGTAAAAGAGCTGTTCGTTCGACAATGCAGTGAACAGTTAATGTCTTCACAGACCATATTGAGTTTATTGTGAATGCGTTTTGATTACAGCACGTTTGTGAAACTGCTGTAAGCTTTTTGCTTCACTGACATAACGACTATTATGCGTACGACACAATTGAAAGTGAAGAAAAAATAGAAATGAATGTAAATCAATCGAATTTATGAATTTCACTTTATGTTTTCTCTTTCTATGTACACTACATGCATCTTTCTGATATTTCTTTTTGCTTATTTCTTATTCATCGAGAAATCTTATTTTTGTGTCTCGACTCTTTCGCTCTCTCTATTTCTGATAAAATCTATACAATAATCTTCGTTTTGTTTTGGAAAGAATTATCTTTCTAAAGAAAATGGCTTTATTATCTCAATTATTTTACAAGCGTCAATAACAACTTTTATTTGCTCTGAAGATTAAGCTGATAAAACCATTCTTGCATAGATTTACATTCGTTACGTTGGAAATTGATGCTTAGTTTTATGTAGAAAAACATTACTATGAATCTTGAAAAACTTTATATCAAAAAATTGGAAATCCCTCTTTTACTTCAAATAATGTTGGATATTGACTATTGGCTTATATTTTATTTGCGCTTTTATCTTCCATTAAAATTTTAAAACGTTATGAGATGAACAAAAAATTCTATTTTTACAATGAGAACGTAAAAATGAATACATGTTTTTATCCCAAACGCAATACATCGTAATTCTCAAGTGTAAACAGAAAGAGGAAAACAGATTTTCAGAATTATTTGTCATACCTAGCTTTCACATTGTCATCAATACTTCTTTCTCACTCTCGAGACGGCAATCATCTCATTTGCCAACGTTTGCGAACCTCTCATTTCTTTATAAGTGTATTGAAATTACTATTTGTCAATAATTGAGATACGCTCAATGAGCTTTGATATATAGCAAATGCATTTGCATAATAATGATAATAAGAGATAAAGCTATAAAAAGCTAAGGCTATAGAACGTCCAACAAGTAGCGCATGAATTTCATGTAAAATGTTTACAATCGTGCTTACTTTATATGCAATTAATTGAAGAGCAAAATGATATAAATGTTTAACAATGTTATGTTAAAGACAATTAATTTTGTGATTATTTCGTTTGCCTCCGGAAATTGTTTTGCTTTTATGCATTTGACTTTTTAACACAATTAAATTTACTTTAAATTGTCTGAAAGTCAATCGTAATGAAAGAAGTCTTTATTCACTAAATTTAAGCAAAAAAGAATGATTGATGTAGTTTTTCAAAGCACTTGTGCTAGTTTGAAGAAATGTTTAAAAGCACTTAACTTAATAAAATCTTTAAAAGCCCTGCTTCAATTTAAAAGCTTATTTCATGGATAATTAAGTGATTTAATTTTAAACACTGAACGAAGTGCAAATAACTGTATAACATTTGCTCGTAGATAAGATCTTGTTAATTTCTATTGCTCGAAAAAGAATTTGATTATTTCTTCTTATTCGCAATCGACACCAATTACGTTCTAGCTAATGAATCATTCAACTCTAGCCATGAAAAATAGCATGAAAAATAAAACTTGAAGAGAAATGAATTCTAATCGATTTAAAAATTGATTAAAATCTTCAATTGGTTATAAAAATTCGTGAAAAAGCTCTGAATTCCACACGAATTTTATTATTTAAAGAGCTTCTTTAAAAGGCAGAATATTAAACTTGGTGATACTATAAAAATTAATTTAATTTCAAATGTTATTTCATCAAAGAGTTGGAAAATTTTCTTAAAAAATCATGCTTTGGGATACTTTTGAAACTTTTAAATAATTTTTGATGAGCAAATATCGATCCAAAGCAAATAAAAAATTTTTGAAGTGTGCTAAATTTAGCAACTTCTGCTCATTTCTAATTCTTTATTATTAAAAATAAATCTTTGAAAAAAATTATTCCGTTCAAAATGTGATGAAATCACTTTTTTACAATACAAATATTTAGAAATAAAATGAATTGAAAATTAAATTAACTCCTCACTCATTCCAATGAAAGCTTACATAAAAATTTGAATTTTTTAAGTGAATGTTTATTATACTTATGTTAGCCACTTCAATTACTTCGAAAGCACTTTTAAAAAGAACACATTAAAAAATAAATTCATAACTTTTAATGCGACATTTACATCAGCTTTATTGATTTTCATGAAGAAAGCCTGATATTTACAAGTTGACACTTAGTACATGTGCATGTGTGCAAACATATGAGTTCATCCAGGAGCAGGAGAGAGAATTTCATATATAACATCATATTTGCTTTGGATGATAAAAGATTTCGACTGAAACCTTCAAGAAGCTTTTATGCTATAGTCGTTTGAACATATTTGTGCGCACTAATCTTACTCTAATATAAAGAAAAAACCTTCGGCCTACAATTTATTTCCAAAAATTAGCTTCATTTTTATCTCACGCCTCTCTCTTTCTTTCTCTTATCAAAAATCTGCACTTCTTTTCTTGTTCGTTAGTAATAACAAGATTTGATTAAGAGAAAATATTTTTAAGATGAATTATACTATGAAGTGTTTTTTGTATTAAATGAATTACTAAATTTCTCTGAAATCAAATTAAAAGCTAAAATATTTTAATTTTAGCATGAAAACTTTAATTTTCCATAATAAATTAAGTTTTATTAGTGAATGAAAAAAGTTTTGCAAATTAGAATTCATTTTCATTGGTGTTTTTTCAAAAAGCTTTTTAGACGATATGCATTACAAACATTTTTGATTATATTACGAATTAATTAATGAATTACATTAACGTATCTCTTAAAACGGACAGATTTTTAACTTTTACTAACACTTGAACTAAATTGCATTGTTCAATAGTTTCGCAATAGAAAATTTGATTACACAAAAACTAAATTGAATTAAAAACATACAAAACATAAATTTGAAAAGAACATTAAACAAATTATATCATTGTACCGCTTTGGTTAAAGAGTTAATTCAGAGAGTCTATCCAAAGTAGTATAATCAATTATAAAAAAAATTATTTAGTTCAGTGATTTAATATGAATCAAGCTTAAAGTGAAATGAAATACTTTTGAATAAAAGTAAACACTCTTAAAAGTCTGTTAGAAAGATAAAAATTTTTTGTCTGTCTCTTATTTTATCGTTTATCTATTTTATATAACATCATCTAATGTCTTGTCATATTATGTTGTCATTTTTTATTTTATCTAAATTGAATAATCTATATACATGTGTATAGTAAAAGAGTAAAAGTATGTAAAAATCTTACAAAAATGAATTTGATATAATCAACTGGTGTGCAATTTTGCCGAAACATCATGCTGGTGAATTTAGATACTTGGTCATAACAAAAAATTCCACTAGATAATATAAAATTATTATTGAAAATATTCAAAAATCTGGCATTAACAATAGAAATTAATACAATCGAATAAAAACTCGTGGCCAGATTATTTATTATGTTGTCTCTTCCATTAAAACTTGAATTTTCCATGCATAAGATAACATATTAATGTGGTCACGAATGACATGAGAACAACTTGTTTTAAGGAAATAAATAAAATTGTCATCAGTAAGATGATAACTTTTTGTAAAAAAAATGTGACCAAATCTTGCGAAAATATTGTGAAATTTTTGTGCAAAATTTTTTATAAATTTATGTTTACAAACTAAAATTAGTAATGTGCATTTCAAGAGTAATGTTCTCAAGAACATTTAAGCAGTTACTAAACATTTTATATTGAAATGATTCGAATACAGTCAAAAACTTCAAGTTTTTTCGTTCCATTTTTAAACAAATTTCTTTTTTTTTCATTAAAGTAGCTGTCAGTATATGAATCTCCCCTGATTTGTTCATTATAAATTGAATACATTTATTATATAAGGATGTATCTCACACGTGAATTATTGTTCGCGAAACTACAAATCATTTGCTTACTTATTTCAAAAATAGTCTATAAATATCATCTTCAAATTATTATTAATTTTTATTAACAAATTTTTTCATGCTAATTATTTTATTTTCGAAAACTTTGTTTTAATTTTGTGAAATTTTTCATTTTAAAAGCGCATTTCTAAAATTTGGTCTTTAAAAAATCATATTTTAATGCAATTGTTTGAAGTGTACTTATGATTGCAACTAATTTTATGATCAGAAAAATTTGATCATCTTTTAATAACTTCCTGAAAGTTACTTAAATCAGACTTCGTTATGTGATATTAAATCGATATCTCGATTGCTTAGCAGGTGTCTACAAAATTTTCTAGTAAATCTCGAACTAAATACATGAAATGGAAACTGCGAAATCTCTAGTTCGACTGAAATTTGTAATCAATTATACCTTCATTTACACTAAAATCATGAGCGAATATATAATGAGGTGTGTGATAATAAAATTAAAAAGAAATTAAAAAAAATTATAATTTTTTAAAGAAGTTAAAGGTCCTTAAATCTATAAATCTTTTCATAAAAGTCGTATTAGGCAAATGGTTTTCTCTTTTCTTTCTATTTTTCATATTTTTGTGAAAACAAATTTGACTACCTTTAAGCATAAAAAGAAAATTCTAGACCTAAGCAAAAAGCTTTGAACTTGATTTTGACAATCTTATAAAATATTCGCATTAAAATCAACAAGAAAACGGATCGAAGTCATTTTCTTTATAAAAATGGAGCAAACCGCCTCTTTTTCTCGATCGCTTTCGTTTAAAATTCTAAGCGCGTTGTTCTCAAGTAAAATTTAAAAAATGTTTTATATTTATAAATGTCACGAATTTCACCATTATTCTATTCAAAATTAAATCATATTTAAAAACAAAGATCGACAATATTAAAAATTTTTAAATAATGCAAAATTTTGTTAAGAATATAATAAATAAAATTAATTTTTTATGAACATACTTCGACAATGAATGGTTACAAGTGTATTTTCAAATTTAAAAGATTTAAAGTAAATTTCGAATACTAATACCTGTCCAAACTGAACTTGCACAAAAATTAAAAAATTTTAAGTCAAAGAGTTGTGATAAAAATTTTATAAAAAGAACGATAAATTTGTCTTGTTTGAATATATTTTTTAAATGTTGTAAAGTGGGGGTGAATTCTGAACAACCCCCTATTTTATTTCCCTTTATTTAAAAATTTTTGTCCATTCTCTTTTAAACTTTTTTGCTTATTTTCAAATAGAATTATTTGAAATTATTAATAGATTTTAAAAATTATTTCAAATCTTTTCCCTTGAATTTATGTGCATTCAAGTTCTCTTTGAACTAAACACAAAAAGAATTAAATACCCAGTCATCGAGAATACAAGCAAAGTTTTCATTTTTTATTTGAAATTAAAAATTTATCATTTTTTTAACTCACTGGTTTTTAACATTAGTTTTCCCATAGGATTGAAAAATTTTTTTGAAAGCAACTCATTTTTTTATCGATAATTTTTGTGTCTAAAAATGCTTTTTGACGAAAACATAAATAATGAGAGACTGAAAGTGGAGGCTAAGTTTTCAACCGAGCTCATTTTGAAATGATCACCAGTGCACGCGCGAGACCGTAATAATACTTTGTGCAAGTTCAGTTTGGACATTGGATTTTTTATTTTAAAATGTATCGTCAAAAACGAGCCAATTTCAATTTCGAAGTACACATGGCAAAAGCATTTGTATTTTGGCTTCCATTATTTATGGCTAAAAACAAAAACTGCTTCTGTGAATCAGATGTCTAGTTTATTTAGTGCTGTTTCGATCACAAAAATTTGGATTATTTGATTGACAACAAAAATAAATTAAAACAGAAGAGTTTGATAAAACAGAATTTATTTGTGAAATGGAAGTTAAGCACTGGTGAAAATTATTCATAAATAATAGGCAACCATCAGTCCCTTAGTTTTTTTAATTATTTTAATTTAAATATGGACTGTAATACAGTACTTTTAAAAATTTTCTGCTTATGAAAGTTCTAGTTTTTTTATCTCTAGTGAAATATCCCAATTGTCCAGCTACCGTTAATTTATATTGCATCTAATCATGTATAAAATTCTTAATTAATCTGGTGATAAGAATTTTTGAAATGATATGCACAAAGGGAGGATTTAAAAATAAGCATATTTATTTAACATATTTAGTATCGCAAATGATCATCCTTCAATTCAATAGGTTCAACACTGGCAAGAAAGTTCGAGCCATGCTTAAGTTCTTTTAAGATAAAAAGGTCATGGCTTCCAAAAATATCAATAAAATCATCGAATTCACACGTTTTCTCCCTCTATTATATTATTTTCTATCTTTTACATCTGTTTCTGCATATCGTTATAATAAACGTTGAATGATTCTCACATCGCTGCCAAAATCTTTGTTTCAATTTCCTAGAATATCTCTTTTCTCATGAAATAAAATATAAATTTCCTCTTAACTTCATAAAGTACTTATGCCATTTTCACTCTAAATAGTTTAAAAATTTTCCCAACACTTTTGTCTGAAAATTTTGTTTAAATTCAGGCGATTTTAAGTTCGACGATATACATAAATTGTCAGTGGCTGTACTGTACTTCTGTGTGTTTTTTAGATATATGAGCAAAGTGTTCACCTGACTGGCAGAAGCATTTTTTTTGTTTAACCATAAACATTTCAAGCCCAAATACAAATGCTTTTCTCACGCGTTCGGCCGACACTTAAGGTGGTTCATTTGTGTATATTTGAGTCGTTCAGTTCGTGATAACGATGAAAAGCGAAAAGGAGCAGAATCAAAGAAAAAGATGAGAAAGTGCATTTAAAAATAGTTTTAATAATAGCGTCATACAAGAGAATAAAAGCCACTTCATTCCACTAAAACTCAGCATTCAGTTTCTTTTCTTTACATTTTCGAAACTTTCCAATTGCTACTTTACTTCAAAAGTAACGACAACAACAATAAGAAATGTCGAAAGTTGTGCATTTTTGCGCTCGCTTCAAACCATAAATTAGATCTCGAAAGTATTATTAGTGAGATCAAGTCGAAAGTCGATTTTTT
>NCKU01004902.1:0-11204 GCA_003675995.1 Dinothrombium tinctorium
CTTTATGTCATGGCAAGCAAGAATGCCACATAATAATAATAGAATCAAATTTTGAGCATTTAAATTTGTCAAATTAAAAAATTAAAATTTTCATAAACGAAATTGAAAAAAAAATTGTCTCTTCGATCAACTATGTAAAAATTAAGTTTTTTACTTATTCAAGGTGCGCCGATGTAGTTTTTTAAAAACTTTGAAAAGTTTCGCTCACCTTATGTTGGGCCTCGTCAGCTCGAATTCTCAACTGAAAGTGACCAGCCTTGTGTAGCAAAATATGAATAAATTTGAAGCGCATTGCTATTATTGTGCAATTTTTTTATAGTAAAGCAAGAAATTAAAGATAGTTGAGAAGAGAGTAAAAATAGTCTTGAGAAAGCAGCGCTGATTGTTTTTGCTCTCATCTCAACTCTGCTTAATTTCTTGCTTAACTATAAAAAAAAATTAAGCAATAATAACACTGCTATTCAAAATTTTTGATTTGTGAACTTCAATGACAACAACAAAAAAAAACGTCTCGTCGATTTTAAAATTTTGTTTAAACATATCATTACGCATTATTATATTATTAAAGTTCAAAAGATAAACGATTTAGATAAATTAATGCAGTTTTATGTTTCTCAATGCAAGTAACTGCATGCTTTTCTAATCTTAAGATGTAAGATGTATTTGAATATTAAGCATTTGTTTCGCATGTATTAGTAAAAAAAATTGAAATTGCAATAAAAATTATAAATTTCAGCTTTCATCTTAATGAGTTAAACAAGTTCAAAATAAAAATGACATTTTATAAACATTGCTTATATGATTGCTATGATTGATATAAGATTGCTTTTATGAAAGTAATTTTATAATTCAATTATTCGATTGAGTTTTATGATTCGAACATAATTTAAATAAAATCTTAAATAGTTTTAGATAAAAAAATTACACATAAAAGATCAAATTAATATAAAAAAAAATTCACAGATTATCTTCAAAGAACAGAAAGAAATATTTTATTTCTATCGCTATAATATTTGTTCTATTGTTTAAATTATGAATGTTTTGCGGCTTAATACTGAATAAATTCACGATTCATCTTATTATTTATAATGCAATCACACTTTTATGAATTATCATGCAGATTTTCTGCTTAAATCAAGATAAAACCATATTGACAATTAATTAACATTTAAAACAAACATATATTTAATTAAAGCAACGTGTGCAATAAAACAATAATAAAGTTTTATTTAAAATTTTAATGCGAATTAAATTAATACTCAAGTTAGATTTAGTATTTTTTATTTTGACGAAACTTAGCACTAATATGGGCAAAAAAAAATTTTGGGAAGCTCACAATTTGTTCTGCAAACTTCACTATTTGTAGGCCGGCTAATTTTATGTTTCATGTGTGAAAGTCAAGAAGCCAATATTTTTTGTACTACCTTTTTTTGATAAAACGAAAAAATTTGAATCAACAATTTTTTACTAGAAATTACTAGAAAGAACTTGAAAAATGGCAGACAAGTGAAAGACGGCATTTAAACTATTTTTAGTATTAATTTATTAAATATGACCAAGTCGATGAATTTTGCTCATACGATGACTTAAAATTAATGAGCGACTGCAAAATAAAAATAATTTTTTTAATGGAAATTATAAATTTAACTTAATTTTAAAAAATTACATCGGTTAAACACAATATTGCTAAACATGAATTGCGAATATAATGCCAAAATCAATTATTAATCAAACTTACAAGACACAATTGTTAGCATACAAATTCATTTTTATTAAGTTTCATTTTTAACTCAAAACACTTATTTATATACTATGTGTGCATTATCTTCTGTACTTGTCTGTGTATTTTTTCCAATTAGATGCAGCATTTTCAATTTTGATTAACCATTTTGTTTGTTCAAACATTTTTGAGTAATTTACAAAAATAGCATTTCAAAATAAATTCATTCAATTGCAAAACTAATTAGCAAATTTTTTTAGAGACGCTAATACAAAGGAGACCCAAATACTTTAATTCGTTTTTGGCTATAAGAAAAAAAAAAAATGCGAGCAAAAATGACATCGTTCGATGTATGCGCGGCATATGCTTTCCAGTAGACTTTTAATAGCGCGAGTTTATAATTACATTAGATAAGCGCTAAGAATAACTTAAAAACCGCGTGTAGATGAATGATGCGAATAAGATTGAATCCCTATTCTTAAGCATTTGAGAAACTTAGTCACCCATAATCTCAAGAGGATAAAGCGATTTTGATCTAAACGCAAGTTTTACTTCGCTTTTCAACGCTCGTTGGAGAAAGTGGGTAATTTTGCAGCTTAATGTGTTGTTTTTTTTACGAGGCTATAAGTCATCCGAGAAAAGGATTGAATAGCTAGCGAATGTTAGAATTAAATGACTTTAATTTTTTCCTGTTAACATGGTATAATTATTTCTCTTTAATTTTAATCAATTCATTATTTTAATTTATGAATTAGCTGCGAGAGAGAAAAACTAAAACTAATCTCCTTTTTTTTCAAAGATATTCATCGCGAATAATAATTGGGTAATTATGCAAAGCGATCGAGCGCCATTGTGCGATGCGAAACACTGATTAAGTTTGTAAACAGAATAAAATTTTGAAAGCAAAAGAATCGAACTAAATTCAACGGTCGAAAAGGAACCACTACGCTGATTCGAATTCAAGTTTTTTTTGAATTTATAAAGCGTTAAGTTCTTGAGTTAAGGTTACATTTTTTCATTTTTCTTGTAGACGGCGAAACTCGTTTCATATTTAGGCTCTCTTTTCATTACAATTCAGCGGAGACAAAAGAGAGAGAAGGAGAGAGAGAAAAGCGAGAAAAAGTGGGAGTATCGAATTGCTTGTCTGCGTGTAGAAAGAATTTTCATTCGCGTTCAATGCCCGTGCTTAGCTCAATGCGAGTATTTATTTTACCTAACTTTTTACTTTGTTTAAAAATATTTAATTCGCGATATTAAAAAAAAATAAATAAATAAATAAAAATTCCCATTTCCTCAGGCTTCCACACAACAAACATTCGCTGCTTAAGCAGCGTTTAAAGCAGACAAACGCAAGCATTTTGTCGCTCTACTCTACTCATTAATTAAGCCGTTTTCTAACGATTTATTCTGAGCGTTTTCGCTGTCGCATAAAATAAAATTTAATATCGCATATATGTTGCGAACGTACAAAAATCAAGTGCTTCGAGTATATACACTCGAAGTACGAACGAAGCGTTTTCACGCTTATTGTGTCTCGAAATTTGTCGAGTGCGTCTAGCGCCTATTTCGAGTAACATTTTCACTTGAAACAGCTCTTTAAAAATATCGTAAAAATTTCGGTGCGAAATTGCAACTAAGAAGAATGGCGCAAATAATGAGCCATTGAACATATTTTTAAGCAATCGTCGCTGGCGATGCGACTGCTCACTCAAGTTCGGTTCTAAAAACCGGTGTATGCGTTGAAGCGAGAAAAGTACACGTGGAATAGTCGGCTGAGTTTTGCAGTTCACGTACGCATAATCGTATGAGTGGTGGTGTGTGTGTGTATGTGTACATTCGACGCTGTGTTATGTGTAATGTGTGTTTGCGCGTACGATGAAAGTGAAGCTGGCACTTTTTTTTTCTACACAGTGAAGCTGAATGCGATCGAACGACTTTTCCGCTCACCGTCGTCTGCTGGCACGCACTATCAGGTGATGGTGATACTTCGCTGCGATTGGTGCAAAGTTTCGGAAGGACATAGTAATTAAGTTTCAAACAACGTGTATGTCTTTTCTCTCTCTCGCTTTTTCTGAATTGCAAAAATTTTTTTCCTTTACACACACACACACACACACACACACAACACACACACACACTTTAGACTTTTCTAAAATTTTTCTTCTCTTGTTATTTAACCTCAGATATATAAAGTTTTATTGATTACTACCTCTTTCGAAGATAGTTCACGATGTGTGCGTGGTGTGTACGTGTCTAAATATTGTGCTCTCTAATGTGTGTCGTACGATGATCAGATAGTTCTTAGAATTAAACTTGAATATGCTTAATTAAGCAATACTCGAGTGCTTTTTTTTATGTAATTTTGCTGCTTGAACAAATCAATGAGTGTTTATATTTTTGCGAAAATGTCGCTTTCATAATATTTGGTTCGCGCAAAAATTCAATTCAAACGGTGAAAATTGAATTTACTACAAACGGTATGCTTTTTTATTTTTAAATTTAAGTTTCTTACTCTTAAAAAAAATTTCTTAAATTTGTTTTATTCATCGTTTTTTTTTATCCTAAACTCTTATAATTTGGAGAAAAAATTTTTAAAATTTAAAATTAACATTTTCACGCTGATTGAAGTTAATGAGTTTTCTCGTTTCGTTTAGCTCATCGTTCATTTAAATTTTGTTGGTTAATCATTAATGAAAATATATTTTAAAATGGCAATTTTTAAATTTTTGTCTGTTTGTTTTTTGTATCAAGTGTTAAATACAAGTGAAGCAAAAAAAAAAATTAGGTTTTAAATTAAAATGCAGCAAAGAATGAAATAGAAATCAATTAAGAACAAAAAAAATTTGAAAAATTAAAAATAATTCGCCTCGAGCGAAATGCCCGAAAGTGGCGGCATTTTTTTTTTAATTTTAAAATAATCACATATTTTGAAAAAACACTGTAGTTTTTCGTTTCGTCAAAAGTTTAATATTATAACAGGAACACAATGTTGTTTAATGATAGTACGTAAAATTTCTCAAATTAAACCGTATACGCGTCATTCGAAAAATTTTTTCAAATAACTAATTATGCAATGAGAGCTAGAACGTTAATATTTTCGCTTTTCTTTTTCTTTTTCTGTTACAGCTCAGAAAAATTAAATAATAATTTCGCGAAAGAACATACACAAACTTTGAACATTTATTCTCACTCTATCGGGTAAGTCAATAAATACCTTTTTAAATTGTCTGACTAATTGTAATTGAATAACAGCTAAACCGCAATTTCAACAACAAACTTCGCATTGTTTTACTTTTGAGTGGCGCAAAGAGAGAAAAGAGAAAAATCCGCTCGTATGACGCTGGAAACGGGTCAACCTCAAAAAAGTATCTTTACCTTCGATGTGAAACTGTTCGCACTCGTAAAGGTCACGCTTCGTAAAACGCTTATGAGGCGTGCGAAAATATTGTCGCTTTTTCTACTATTACTTGGCATAATTTGCTTTCTCTTCGGTCTATTGTCGAACGAAATACTCTCGAGATTTATTCACTGGCAGCTGATGCAGGTATTGAGCAAATAAAAAAAAATTATGAACATCTCGCACCGGTTTTCTTCGTTTGATCTCTTTCTCAAACGAAGCCACACGTTTTTCGCTATTCAATAATAATAATAACAACGATTGTCTTCAATCTCTTAAACCTCGTTTTTTCTTTTTTTTTCTCTCTTCAAACAGCATTTACCACTTCTTAATGGTTCAATGCTCGTGAAACAGTGGATTACGAACGATCTGCCCACCTATTCGCGTTACACGTTTTTCACATTGAAAAATTTAGAAGAAACATTGAACGGCAGTATGCCGGTATTCGAAGAGAGAGGACCGTACGTGTTTCGAGTTTACTTCGAAAGGCATTCGATGCAATGGAATAATAATGAAACATTACTTTCGTATGAAAGTCGTCGTGTGTATTATTTTCATCGCGAACAAAGTTGCGGTGATTTAAGCGACAACGTTACTGTGTTCAACGTGCCGTTAATCGTTAGTTTCTTGCTCTTCTTAGTTAAGTGCCTTTAAAAATTTAAATATTTCGTAAAAATTTTCAGAACTTTGTGACTTATACAATGAACCAATCGTCCAAATCTTACATGCTATGGTTAATACGTAAAATGATTAATGCAGCGATTGCAAAATTTGACGAGAAACTGTTTGTAACCAAAACTGTTGGCGAATTGCTGTTCGAAGGATACGAGCCCGACTTCGCCGATTTTCCTACTTTGACTTCCTCAAAAATTTTGTTCGAAAAACCCTTAAAGGATCGAAAGTTCGGATTGTTAAAGGGCGTAAGTTTTTTGCTTTTATTTTTTCATTATTATAATATAAATGTTAAGTCAAATGCAATTTTAAGTCAAACATTGAAAAAAAAAACTTTGAATCGATCGAAAATAAATTCACGTTTGACGCTGAATTGAAGGAAAAAGTTGTTTATCTAAATCTAAATCTATCATCTTATTTTTCTTTAAATATAAAAATTTTATTTTTCATCTTGAAAAGCGTACGATTTTACATACGTAAGAAAGTAGAAATCACGCGCGAAATCGCGCGTTTTTTCTACGTTTTTGAGTCGATGCAATTGCTTTCAGTATTTATCATTGTTTTTCATTGAAAATTTAGTTGACGCAATCTTTTCTCTTTTCTTAAGGCATTCGACTTTTTTATTTAGAGATAAATAGCATAATCATGATTAAATACATTCAATCACATGGTTCAAAGTAATAACAAGGAAGTAAATATTTCATCGTTTCTTAAAGTTTAGCGTAACAGATTTTTATAAATAATATTTTCATTAATGAATTTATCTTTATCTTTATTTTTTTTTCGCTCAGAAGCTAAATGTTACATTTTTGTCATCACTAAATATTTATTTTAATATTGAGCCGAGAGCATCAATCTAAAATTAAAATTTTTTTTTCTATCATTATATGTAAAGAAAAATTTAAAATTGATTTCATTCGATTTCATTTCTCTTACTGACAGTGGAACAATACAGCTCACGGAAATTGGACCGTGTACACGGGCAAAGATGATCTCACAAAAATCGCTACTGTTCATTCGTATAATCATGAAACGTATGTTTCTCGTAAAAAAAAAGAAATGTGAATATAAATGAATTTAAAATGTATTTTTAAATCAGTGAGATGAGTTGTTGGAATGATAAATCGTGTAATAGTATTCAAGGCACGGACGGTATGGCATTTCATCCATTTATTTCGCCAAATGAAAAACTGAACGTGTTCACTCCTCTACTGAGCAGGTAATTCACGCTATTTCATTTCGTTTCGTGATTGGCTGAAAACTAATTGATTATAATTAATCATTACGATTATCAATCAAGTTTTTATTCATTTTTCTCTTTTTACGAAGGTCAGTTTATCTGAAATTCGCCAATCACTCCAAAGTGCGTGGCATCAAAACGTTAAAGTACATATTCCCGAATGAAATACTTCACGCACCGAGTCGAGACGCATCTAGCTCGTGTTTCTGCGTCTACAATAGTACTCGAAAAGACACCGACATTTGTCAAGTAGACGGTTTATTAGATATGTCTCAATGCAGCAACGGTTTGCCGTTTGTCGCTTCGATGCCTCATTTTTATGGCGGTAGCGAATCGTTGCGAAAAAATATCGGCGGAATGCAACCTTCTAGAGATAAGCACGAAACATTCATAAATGTCGATCCTGTAAGTGTTTTTTTTAATTTAAAAATTTTTCTAAATAATTAAATAAAACTCAACAGATTACCGGTATTGTTATTGATGGTGCGTCTAGGTTCCAATTAAATATTCATTTTCGTAACACTTTTGGCTTAAAGTAAGAGAGATAATTTTAAAATTTTTTTTTATAAAATTCTACTTATTTAGAGCTTTAGAAAGTTATAAATATGGCGTTTATCCTGTCGCCTGGCTCGATCAGGTAAATTCTCACTTTTAAACCATTATTTTCCGTAATTAATTCGTTTCTTGATTTACAGTCAGCTACAATCGACGAACAATCAGCCGCAAAACTTCGCACACTAGTTCACGATAGAATTGCACTGTTCAAAACCATATCACTCGTTATTCTACTTTTAGGCATTTTTCTCTTAATTGTAGCAATCGTCGTTTTTGTCTACGACTCAGTTAATAATGTAAGTTCTGAAAAGCGCTCGTAACAAATGGTTTTCAATCATAAAATTTGGTTTTCTTTAGGCTCGCTTTAAGCGATTTAAACAAAATAAATTCATTGGACTCGACAATCGAAATGGTTATAATATTTGTAGAACCGAAAATTTAGTGAATTTAAATTATGATAGTGCTGAAGCGTTACTCATAGAATCTAAAGAGACAATAATTTAATTTATTTATTGTTCGAAGTCAAAATGAGCGACAAACAAACACGACACAAACACACGAAGCGTTTTAGAAGCTTTAGTGTCGTGTCTCTAATTTTGTACCAAAATTCACTACTCTGAGAAAAAAAGTTTCTCTCTACTAGAAACATTTTTTGCTCAGAGCTGTACTTAATTGTAAATTTTTTTAAATAATTGTCTAACAGTTTCAATAAAAAAAATGTTTATTAATAAATTATGTATTTTGTGATAAAATAAAATAAAATGTTCAAATTTTTAAACAATTGAATTTTGAATTAAAGATGCTTTTGTGGTAAAAAAAAAATGTTCAGCTCTGTCAAAATTTTTTGCTATTTTATCCTCATAAAACCGGTCTATTTGATGTAAAATTCAGCAAAACATTTTAACAAGGGCTGTTTTAAAATCATTGAACTTCCTGTTATTAGCGCAATGTCAATGAAAAGCTATTTTGACTGTTTGTTATTTTTTTCTATGCCAGCCACACCTCAAAATATTTTTTTTTATCTAGATGAACTTGACCTTAACCAAGATGTTTTCCTCTCATTGAAAAAGAGGTAATGAAATTTACTCAATGAAATAATTGGAGTTTAAATTAAATTTTATAATTTTAATTTCTTAAAAATAAAATGATTTTAATTACTAGATGTCAGATTAATTTTATTTTATTTTTTTTTTTTGAATTTATGTTGTTTTGTAAAGTTTTAGTTCGTTTGCATTTTACCTTAATGTGATAGATGAAAACATATGCTTACTTAAATTTCATATTTTCATTCTGAGCTTGTCTGTTTGAAAGCAAATAAAATACAAAATGAATTACACCTGTTTCAATTTCATTCAAGATTTATTATTTTACAGCGATGGTTAAAACTAAAATTCAAAAAGCAAATAGCAAAAAACATGCTATTGATTCAATCCAAGCCAAAATTATCCACTCAATCGAGATTTTGCGTCGCCATTGATTTCGGATTATCGTATGGCGGTGGATTATTTTGCTTCTCATTTTCTTTCTGCTTCAATTCGTCAATATTTTGATAGATACTCTGATCGAAATTTGAATACTTAGTGAAGCTAGTTCCATATTCTTTTCTGTTATTATCATTTGGTTCCATGCCATTCAAATTTTTTTTAACGTTAGCGATACCCGAAAGAGTTGCGTCTCGCATAATATTTAGTTCTTGTTCGTTGTTCATTGGATTGTCGTATTGATTCGGTAACTCCACCGAATTTTTCGCGTTTCTGCATTTCTGTAACAGTAACAACATTGCTGCAACTATTACGAGAAAGAATAAGCAAGCGACCACTATTATCACAAGATTGTTGGTATTTTTATCAGCTATTTTGACTTTGGTTGGTTCCGAATCAAATCCTTTTGCCACACAAGTCTCGTTTTGAGGGCACTCGTGATATTCGCATCTTGATCCAGAATAATTTGAACGACATAAACATTCACCAGTGGTTAAATTGCAAGTGGCTCCATTCAAACAATCGCAGGTGAAGTTACAATTTAAGCCGTATTTGTTATGAGCACAAGGCTGATCGCAGAGTAAACCAACAAAGCCAGGCTGACATTCGCATTCACCAGTCTTTGCATCGCATTTGAAAGCATTTTTACATTTGCATTCATTTGCACAACCAGCACCCCATTTATCACTAGCACATGAAATATTGCATGATACTCCTGTCCAGCCTGCGAGACACTCACATTTCTCCGGTTTGGTGCAATTTCCATTGATACAATCATCACTACACTTAGGAACGCAGAATTCACCATCTCGAAGATATCCTTCGCAGCACACTTGCACCGTTTTGTTGAGAACTTTTGTTTCTGTTTTGATTACTGTTTTGTATTCAATTCGCTTTTCGGTGCAAATAAAAGGTGGCTTAAAGCAAAAGCTAGTTTTCGTTACTTCGTAAGGCTCTTTTGTAGGTACTTCCACCTTTTCCTCATACTCTTCATTTTTCAAGCAAACATTTGGAGCTTTTAAAGCGAACGTAAGCTTAAGCACAAAAAGCGAAATCAATAGCTGTAACTTCATTTCTCTCCGCTTTGTTCGTTTTAATTTTCACTTTTACTTTTCACTTCGAACTAATTGGTAACACTTGCGAACGTCTATTGTTTGTGAGCTTCTGAACAAAAAAACGACAGATCATAAAACACATTGAATTCGATTCACGTCACTTAATAACATCAGAAAGGTACATTTTGAATCATTGTCTCACATTACCTGTGCACTTGCAATCGCTATATTCACATTTTATTGTACTTTTGTAAAAATACACGTTTCACTTGTTTGCAACTCATAAGCGATGTGAAATTAATTCAAGAAGTTGCTTTTATAATAAATATGAATCTCAGTCGAGAAAGAGGGACAAGAAGGAACAAATGAATTTAAGATTTCATTGTATTTTTAAAATCAAATTGTCACGCAACAATAGAGAAACACTACGTTGGGAAAATCTTTTTTAAGTATTGTAAAACTCTTAAATAAAATAAAATAAACAATTTTTGAAGCTAAATTATGTAAATGAACAAATTAAAAAATTTGTTTTACTTTGTGCTACTTCAATAAACTCAAAGTTAGATTTTAAAAAGTTTTTTATTTTAAAATTTGAGAATATTTAAGTAAACTATTAATTGATTCTTCGGTTTTTGAGCTAGAATACTCGATCGATGTGCGTTGATTATAGTTTTTAGGTCACAAGTTTTTTTTTTATTTTTATGATAGAAACATCTGCATTTTAGTTTGTTTCGTAGAATATGTTTCATCATGGATCGCTAAAAAAACGAGTGTTTTCGTTTTATTAAATGTAAAAACGCAATACAATCGTGTTTAGCCATCTTAATGACATGTAGAACAATCGCAGCCACTTGAAATTATGATAGTCATAAATTTTTTCGTTTCACTTCTAACTATTGTTGCGGTTAAAATTTTTTTTTTCTAAAATTTTCATTTTGCTTTAAAATTTATTTAAATGAGTTTACGAAAGTTTTAAACGACGACGTCGCAATCAGTGTGAGTTTAAAAAAAAAATTAAGAAATTGTAAAATTCATTGAATCTAAAGAAAATTGTTGCGCATTAAATGCAATCGCCGCCGAGGTG
>NCKU01004903.1:0-11203 GCA_003675995.1 Dinothrombium tinctorium
ATCACCCTGATAATTACTATCTTTATGATTATTTTCTACTTTATATATCCACTCGAAATACACCCAAAGTTAGTGTTAGAGTTAGTTGCAATCTTACGGATACAGTCAATCTAACTCTCAGTTTTTAGTCATATTCTAAATCAACCGAAAATACGATCACACACCTCGCTCTTTCTCTCTCACTCTCTTTTCTTGTAGTTTACTTTTAAATGTGTAAAACTCGAGTTTCACAATAGAGGTTTCGATAAGTGAATGCACACAGAACTTGGTACTGCCGTTCTCAATCCCCGTCTGAGCGACAGGCCATAATTGCGAGCGCAATTTTGAGGGCATTTATTTTGAAGCAATTTCAATTTTCCATCGTCTCACCACTTTTTATGGATCAAATAATTTAACGCAGAGATTCTCATTTGCTAAAAGGGAAATTTTCGAAAATGTATCAAATGTATTTGAATTACATTTGTATCAAATCCATTTGCATATATTACTCCTAATGCTGTTTCAACACTTGCGCAAAGTTTATTTCTGCAAACAAATAACATAAACTAGTGAAATCGTCATAATTTCATCATTAAATTCTTTACAATAAACAACATTTTTGGGAAATAATATATTTAACGACAATTAACAGATACAACGCAAAGGAGCCAATTTCTAGCCAGTTATTCAGTATCGTGAGGACTTTTGCATTTTATTTTGTTCAAAGCATTCGTAACTATGCAAAGATCTCCTTTCAATTCACTGACCAGATCCATTATTTTTCTGGTGTTGCTTAAAATTTCAACGCTTTGAGTGTAAGGATTGTACCGTACACCGAACGGTCTTTTTATTGTCGCAGCGAACTCTCTACAACAAATGACTTGAAATTAAATTTTTGTATTTAAATTGCCAACATTGTACCTCATTTGCTCTTTTGCATCCTCAAAACTGTCAGTGTAAAAGTAAACTTCTTGAAAGGTGGTTATCATAGGTGTTTGCTGACACGTAATTACAGGATCAAAACACAAGACGTGAGCCGATTCTGAGACAGAATGCTGAAAAATGGCCAGTTTATTATTTCTATTGAAATAAAACATCAAAATTAACAAAACCTTTAACTCTGCCGCCGACGAAAGTAAGCCCGCTCCATAAACTTTCAACTCATTGTTTTGTTTGCAAAGTCCAAATTCAACAGTAAAGAAATAACACTTCAATCGGACATTAGAACATTTTAAACAAATAAAAGGAGCCTACCGTAGCCAATTTGTCAACCTCTTCATCACTTGCTCCTAAGGATGCCAAGCCAAGCTCTTGTGAAAATTGAGCAAAACTTTGATCAGCCAGAAGGGGACAATGTCCTAAAAGTTCGTGACAGCAGTCGGGCTCTATATTCAAGATAAAAAGAAAAATTCAATTATCAATGCATGAAAAGATAAAATTTACCAGGCGTGTAAAAGGGGTCACACGGGTGACGAATGTATTGAGTACAATGAAATACGCGAAAAGCGAGACCAGCCAAAAAATCTCGCGCAGATAGATAGCCAGCGACTGGGCGAAGTACAAAACCAGTGCGGTCTGAACAAAAAACACTTGAAATGAATTGATATTGTTAAATACAATAAGCTTACGTCTCAGGAACTGCGAAACATCTTCCAACTGAGGAATATTGTCTTTCCTGTAGCCGCAATACTTCACCAACAATGCAAAATTATCATTGAATTCTTTGCAGGCATCTAAAGATAATTCGATGATAAGCGCTTGATGCTCGAAAGTTTTAGTTTAATTAAATGATTAATGAAATGGCTAATGATGTAGCTCCTGCTAATGGCTAAGCATGTGATCTCTTTATTCGATATATCGGAATATGTTTGTGGAGGCAAACAACTCGGTTCTGCATTTTTAAATATAATTTAAAATTTTATTTTTCTAGAATTTTTTCTAAACGAATTTTGAAATTTCTCGAAATTAAATATTTCTTCTCCTTGGTTATAATTTACAACTGATTAAGATGCTTATAAGTTTATCCATTCATCAAACAAACTGATGAATTCAACACTCAAAACTAGGCGCTCACATAGTCTAATTGCGCAATAATAATGTTCGCTTGATATTCGCCTAATTTATTTAATTCAAATTTTTTTAAAGTCAAAAAGTTATTCTTATTTGATTCTACTTACGTTTGTCGTAGAGTTCTGACAAGTGAGAGAAAATCACACCCCAAGTCTCAGTTTCTTCACGTGTGTATTCTACTCTTGGAATCGGCTCTCCGCTGCAAAGAAAAAAAAATTCAAAGGCTTTCAATGCATTGAAAAAAACTCACTGTCTGTAATTGAATGCTATTTCTGCGAATTTTTTGCGTCTCTCGCGATAAATTGGATCTTTAAAGCCCTGCAATTAAAAACTATCGCATAAAAACTAAAATCAGAGGCGGTGAACATCTTACGGGATGATCGGCGTCCAATTCAGCTCCATACATCAAAACCCGATTCGATGTCTGGTCTATGTCAAAGATTCGCCGAGGAAACCAAGGCATACCTTCCATAAGCATCTCTATAAGAAGAAAAGCTTAAAAATTAAGAACACAAATTGAAATGCTAACCATTATCAACCGAAGGTTGTGTAAGCAGCATTTGCCTTTGTTTCGTGTTCGTATTCGCCCGATGCCTTGACCGCTCGTATTCCTCCATCGTACATCCGTCAACTTCGTGTCTTTAAAACTTTCACGTTAAAAATGAAACGCGTATACTCACACAATCAAACCTGAGATGATGCAAAAGTTGCTTCATTTTTTCTTGGTCATCGCAATCAATGTCCACATATATTTCAAACTCGGATTCTTTTCGACGAGAGCGTCGAGACTCAATATGGTATACATTAATGCCAAGTTCCTATTGAGATACGATGAAATTTTTATCAGACGGCTATGAAGCAAACCTGAAATACTCTGAGCGCTCGCACAAGTCCTCCCACCTGATTGTTGAGTGAGAACACAACGGCGTTATTTCCGACTATATTAGCATGAGTTACGACTAATTCTTTATTTTCGTTTACATTTTCTTTCGCTTTCTTCTTCGCACAATGTTGAGCAGTCGGACTTTTATCTCTCTTTTCACTTGTCTTCTTACCAGCTTCGCAACTATCATCTGATTTCTTTTCACTTTCATTGCCCTCTTCTATTTTTAGAAGCTTTCTCTGAAAACGAAAGAAAAACTTTTTCTCTTAACAAAAAATGATATTCGTTCATCAAATTCGGATCGATATTTTAGTAAAAAGAAAGTGAAAGTTGTCTTTAGTCTTTGAGTAAATGATGAGATTTATCGCAGAGAGAATCTTATTATTGGCATCGTTTGAAGAAGCAACAGTTTCATCTGTTGCTTAGATATTCACATACTTTCGACAGCAAGACAATTTATTTTAACAACTTGCGCACGATTCGATCGAGATGCGTTAATTATAAGTGTCACATTAGAATTCTGAATTCATTTATGCGATCGTTCGATTGGCATAGTGATCGATAAAAATTTTACTTTTTTTTTCTTCTCTTTTTCTAGCAAAAATAAATTATTTTTTTAAAAAAAGAGTCAAATGGACAAGATTTAGTCTGGACGTCTAAAACATGAAGAGCTAGCAAAACGAAAAGAACAACAAATAGAGAAATAAGAAGGGCAAATAATATTCAAAAAATTCAACAGAGAAATTTGAAATTTTTGAATGAATATTTTGAGCAACTAAATATCTTATTAGAAAAATATTTAAATCTGCTTCTTTTTGTCTTTATTAAAGCAATTTAAAAATAAAAAACTCAACTGAAGAAGTTATTTTTGAAGAATTGATTTAAAAAAAGAGATGATCGTGTTAAAATGATTTATAGTTAAAGAAATTAATTTATTAGATTCAAAAAAGTATGAAGCGAAGAATTTTGAGTTAGCAATTTTTTTAAACATCTTATTTTAAGATGATTTTAAAGAATTTAATGGAATGAAATAGTTGTTTATTGAAAATATTAATCTATAAACCATAATTAATCTGCCATTGGATGTAATGCAATTTGTTTTTGATTCATCATTTTTAAAACTATGCAAAAATCATTTAAATTCTCTATAAATAAGGTCAACAATTTGTTATGTATTGCCAATTTCGAATAAATAAATTCAAATTCATCGAAATGGCAAAATGATTAAACTTGACAATTGAGTTTTAATGAATTTTCTCTGTTTCAAAACAAAATAAGAAGGAATTCAGATTTTAAAAAAGATTTTCAGCTAAAAGCCTCTTTTGAAATTAGTTTAGATAAATCAAATTTTAGGTTTAGACAACTACAACTTAATTTTTTAATTTTTAAATAAAGAATTTTATTATTTACTCGTAAGAGATATTTTATGCGCAATAAATAAATAAATTTATTACCTTGATTTGTTCAAAATACGAGTCGGTGAAATCCGGTAAACTCGCCACAGCTGGAGTTGAACAGCAACGGCTATTCTGAAATTGAAATCTTCTTAAGTGAGCCATTGCAAGATTTTTTCGACTTCTTTCAAGAAATTTTTCTCAGAGATCAAATTGAAACTTTTAAAGTTTCGCAACTTTTAAACGTGAATACATAGACAATTTTCGTATAAAGTGTAGGCTGGAAACTGTTCTTAACAAACTTTGCAGCCTTCGAAACCAGCCAATGTGATGTGGAAGTGATTGGATGCGCACTGCATTGCTTGCCTCAATTCTTCATTTCCATATCTTCACGGCTTATCGTGAAAGTGAATTCATTATTCAAGTCCGCAACATCCTATTCAGCTTATCTTCTTCTCACAAAGTAAGTTCGTTTTCAAAAGCTTACCAAATGGTTTTCAAAGCAAAAAAGTTGAGCAAAATCTGTGTTTATGAACAAAATTTAACGCTTCGGAAAAGAGATATGACGCAAAAAAATTTGAATTATTTTTCAATTGTTTTTTTTATTTGCGAATGAAAATTTAAAGCAAACATTGTTTCTAAATTGAAATTTCAGGAAAAAAATGCCTGTCACGGAATCTAAAATGGGTCAAAAAAAAACATCTTTGCTGTAAAAACAGACTGATTTAAAAGCCAAAAGAAAACAAACGCAAATTTAGTTACTTTAGCTTTGCTGAAAAAATGTCATCTAGGCTTTATCAAATGCTATATCGTATAGATCATTCTAAAGTGTTTTGAGTTAATTTACACGAAGCGAGTTGATTTTTACGAAGAGAGAATGTAGAGTATGAGAGTATGATAAACCTGGCAGGAGCTGTGCAGGTGGAATATTTCGCATTTTCGAAAAAATTAAATATTCACAATTAATTGTTTGACGATCATCAAAATATGCGTAAAGTTTTATAATCTTAACATTACAAACTCTTCATCGTGATCATCCATTTAAGTTATGATGTTAAAAATGTGCTCTTTGTCATTGTGAATGAAATTAAATTTAGTAATATTCGAATTGACGAATTATTTATAAAAAATGTTCGAAAATGTGCTTACTACGGAAATTCTATTTATGGCGGACAACGGCGGTGTTTTGAGAAAAATATTCATCAAACTATTCCTCGATAATTACTCTTCAAAATAAGAGTAAAATTGTAATTAAAATAAAATTCTTTATTATTGTACACTCGAGGAAAGAGAAAAGTTTACATTGTTAGGTAAAAGAAATACATTTTTTAACCATTTCTTTTACCTAACAATGTAAACTTTTCTCTTTCCTTGAGTGTACTATTCAATCAAAACAATGGAGCGTCTCGAAACACACACCGTTTACTCTTTTCACTCTGTAAAGCTTCTTCACAGTTAATACAAAAACGAATGCACTGGTGATAGTGTGTAGAAAAGCTGCTGTTTTTCTATGTAGCGTATGCTTACCTTTTCGATGCCATTAAAATTATTTCAGCTATAATAAGCAAATATTTCCGCGATTCTTCGGTTGTTTCGCATGATTAGTTATAAATGATTACGAAATTAGAGTGAAAAAGCAAAGCAGAAAAATTGAATTTCATTTGAATTTATCTTTTTAATGAAATTATTGACTTTATTCGATCGAATATCGAAGAAATAAATGAAAGTGTGATTTTACGAGAAGAAAATATAAATTTTTAGATTTTTATTGAGGAAAAGCATTTGTTCAAAGTTGAATTAAGGCGATCAACGAAGCATATGAGACTAAAATGAATACAAACATATCATACCAATGCCAAGGTTGCATTGCGTAGGGGATACGACAATTAAAAAAAAAAGAAGAAGTGAAACATCAATGCATCGAAAGGCAAGTGCAAGCGAAAGTGGCACTTGAACAATTTTGAATTATTATTTAACTTTAATTTGACTGCACACATCGAGCAATAGAGCTTAGCGAATGTTCGAATTTCCAACAAAAGCATTTCGAAATCACAAATTATTTCTCGTTCGAAGTGTTGCCGCTCTGAGAGTATTTAATTACATTTATTCACACACTTTGTTATAATGTACAGCTAGGGACGAAAATTCGCCACTTTCGCGATTTAATGGGGGGGGGGATGGCGCTATATTCACACCATATTGCGACCGAGGCGAATTTTTCTGCTCTTAGCTGTACTAAAATTAAATATCAAATTACTTAAGCCGCGCTTAATCTTAAAATTACAAAAATAAACCTTAATTTTGCGATTAGAAATCTGTGGCCGAAGAAAAAGCCTTAAAAGATATTCGCAAGAGTTGAGAGCAGTTAATGTTGATTTTAGAAGATTATTTAGATGGATTACAGTTATCTTTTTTTAATAGAACGAATGTATTGGTAACACGCTTAAAAACTTGTTCATTCTATAAAAGTTCATTTTTCGTGAGTTAAGCAAAAAAGTGAATTACAAATTAAAGAGATAAAGTGAAACAATGGTTGGTTCGCGAACGCGATCGTTCTCTCGAGGCTTTATCGATTTCACCTCACGATTTGAACAAAAACATAGAAGAAGCATTGATTGTGGTCAAGGCATGCAGAGTTTAGATTAAAATTGTACGTGTGCACGCGACGAGCGATCAACTGTTTTCGTGTAAACTCGACTTGCAAAGAATAAAAGCGAATAAACAATGAAAACAGGTGAAACTTTGCATCCGTTTCAAACGAAAAAAAGTTCAAATTTGAATTGGACGTGTTTCTAATTTGAATAAAAGTGCGTAAGGCTTTGGCGGTGCGAAAAAGAGTGGACGGCACGAAATGGAGTTGCGGCGGTTTTGAGAGCGAAGAGGCGAACGCGCGACGATGGCACGCGTGACGCGCGAAGAGCGCGCGGAGAGCGAAACGGAGCGAAGGTCCCGCGCGAAGCGATGACGTGAAATGAAGCGATTGGCGGCGCAGACGCAATGCGAGAAACGTCCATTTGTGAGTGTTAGTCGTCGAGTAGCGAACGACTGTTTGATGTTTGGTGAAACCGTATTTTTACGCGAATAAAGCAAAGCAAAACGAGGCGAAAGCGACGAGCGTTTAATCAGCGAAGAATATGAAGAGACGAAATGCCGATTTCGGAAAACCACGTCGAATTGTGAAGAAAAACAAAATTACGGACGGACTTTACGGAAGGTTGTGCGACGCGACCATTACTTGTTGCAATCAGTGGCTCTTCTCGCTTTGCAAAACGATCTCATTTCTTTTTTTCTCTTTTTTTCGCAAAACAGCACCACATTTATATATGTGAAGTTTTTGTTGGTATGGGCTCTGGTTTTGTTCGCCGACTTCATTCTTGAGTTCAGATTCGAGTATTTGTGGCCTTTTTGGCTTTTGCTTCGAAGCGTCTACGATTCTTTCAAATACCAAGGATTGGTGAGTACCTCTCGCTTTTCGCAACTTTTCACTCAATCGCATTTTACAGGCTTTTTCAGTATTTTTTGTGTTTATTGCGTTAACATCAGACATGATTTGCTTCCTCTTTATACCCGTGCATTGGTTGTTTTTTGCCGCGAGCACTTACGTTTGGGTACAATACGTTTGGCACACGGAAAGAGGCATTTGTCTTCCCACTATTTCATTTTGGTTATTATTTGTATATATTGAAGCTTCTGTCAGACTCAAAGATATTAAGAGTCTGCCGTTTCACTTAGATTTGTGTCGTCCTTTTGCGGCCCATTGGTAAGAAATTTGTCCATATTTGTATTCTGTGCTCAATTTATGCTTTTTGTTGTAGTATCGGGTATCCGGTCGTGACTCTAGGTTTTGGCTTTAAAAGCTACGTTAGTTACAAAATGAGACTTCGGAAGCAAAAAGAAGTGGCAAAAGAGAACGAATTTTATATTGAACTTTTACAAAAAGCATTGCCTCAAGAAAGTACTCCGACGACTCCAGTAACCAATGCGGGAGAAACTAAAGAAACAACAGTAATCTCAAACGGTCACATCGCTCCCAATCATAATCATAATCATATAAACAAAAAAGCAAACGACAAGAGTTTGGCATTAATAACTGTTAACAGCAATAGTAATGTAAAGTTAAACAGCGAATACGATGCCAAAAAGTTAACTCAAAATGGAATCGATAAACACGAACTTCAATACATGGAGCACCAAATCATTAAAAGGATATCAAGTGTTAATGATTTTGATGAGAACAATGATAATGGAGAATGTAATAATCATAAGAATACATTTAAAAGTATATCAATATCATTGTCATCGAGTAAAGGAACTCCTCAAACGCCGCCGAACACATCTGTTTCTGCTTCGCCACAATCCAAATGGAATCACACAGCATCAAATCATGTTAATAGCAACTGTATAACCAATTCCATCGCAGGCGGTTCCATCAACAACAGTGCGAGCAAAAAGACAAAAAATATGGTTACTAATAATTTGGCGCCACCGAAAGACGAGCATATCTTGAGGTTGTAGTTCTCTTTTGTGTTCGCATTTCACACGTTTTATCTCGTTGCAGATTGGAGGCGGACATAAAGAGGTTGAGAGCAGATTTACAAGCGAGTCTCAAAGCTGAAGTGGATTTAAGAGGCCAGATAACCTCGATAAAAGCGGAGAATTTGCAGCTTCAACAGGATAACGAAAACCTTCAAACGAAATTGCACAACCTTGTCACTGCAAGACAGCAGGATAAACAGAATGTTACCCAACTCGAGAAAAAACTTATTGAAGAGAAAAAAATTAAAGTTGGATTAGAAACTCAATTAGTGGCTGAGCGCAAGGCGAAAAAGGCCGAAGAAGCCGCAACTGCAAGGGCAGTAGCGATCGCAGCTGCTACGAGAGGAGAGTGCACTGAAAGTTGCAAAGCGAAGCGAAGGGAACTCGAGAACGATCTCAAGCAGCTGAAAAGGGAACTTAAATTGCGAGAGGAACAGCTGCGACAAATCGATAGAGAAGCACAAGTAAGTCGTTATTATTGTCTTCTGAAGCAAATAATTGCCCCTTCACAGTCGTTGAGACAATACAAGGATTCTGTTGGAGATACGGAGATCTTAATGTCGGCGTTGTCCGCTATGCAGGACAAAAACGCTCAACTTGAGAACAGCTTAAGCGCAGAGACCAGACTTAAACTTGATTTGTTTTCGGCTTTGGGAGACACTAAGCGACAGCTTGAAATAAGTCAAGGTATGATTAATTGCTCATTTGATCTCAAATCTAATTGCTTTTATAAAGCGCTGCTCCTGCAAAAAGATAAGGAGATCGATGAACTGAAATTGAAAATCGCTGAAGTAATGGCCGTTATGCCGCCAACATCGACATCGTCTTTTGCGGGCCTCGACAACAATTTGGTGAATTCTATACTTTACAACTCAAAATTTTTGAAAGATCAAAATTCAACTTCTGGAGATTCATTCGGAAAATCGGGTCTTGATCCAAACGCCTCCGTTTACACGCCAAAATGTGATCTCTAATTTGTTATGTGGTTTACAGTAATTTGCGGATTCGAAAATAAGCGGTATAAAGTACATCGTTCACAACGGTAATAAATGTTGCTTCGGTTTTTGTTTTCATAACTGAAAATTTTGATTTTGAGTGTAAATATTCTAGTCTCGTTTTATCCTTTATTTACGAAAATAATTGTATGGAAAGCACTGTTTAAGTTTTGTCAGTCAGGCAAACATTTGAAACCTCATTCACACAGAATACTCTCGTTTTCGGATGCTTTAACTGAAAACCGATGTTAAGAGAAGCGAAGTTCGTTCACAGACTCGATATTAACACATTGACAAATCGTATTATGTAATGACAATTTGTGGAACTTTGTGTACTGCCCGATATTAGCTGACATCAGTGCAGCTCCTGTTCTATGACTCTGACTATGATATCGAAAATTGTTTCTTCCCTTGACATTGGTGTTAACCAAAACCTGTGCTTTATACGTCATTGGCTACTATTGAATAATCATTCTTATGAAGAAAGTGTGACATATGCAATGAAATAAATGCTCTCGTGTTAATCTTTCCTTTATTCGGTAGTTAGTCATTAGTTGCTAACAGGTTCGATTAATTCTCTTATTCTTTGCAAATCGCTATTTTCCAAATTAATGAGAAACTCAGAAATTCTTTTTGATCTAGTTGTTTTACAATTCTCTAAATTGATTTCTTCATTTAAAAAATATTCTTCTTCGTTTGCCTTTTCTTCCAACTCGAATCGTTGTTTTAAATACTCCTCTCTTGCTTTTTCAACTACTTTGTGGTGCCTTTGATAATAGAATATCGCATAGCAAAAGTCCCAAAACGAAAATGTAGGCCAAAGGACATCGACAAATGCCAACACAGAAAAGCTACTTTGCCACAAGAGAAAATCGCTAAGTCTTACTTCTCCCGATGTTCGGATGATTAGTTCGGGATCTGGGCTTCGATTGGTGTACAAGCACTCCTCTAATAACTGTTCATCGATATCACTGATGAATGAATAATTTTTATTTTGTTGAAGAAAAATGATATTTTTACTACCTTACTGTTAAAGCACCCTTCTGGACGCCTTCGCTTATTTTCGTAATTGCCTCCGCAATTTCATGACGAGAAGTGTACGGAAAGCAAACGTTGAGATAAGCTCTAAAAACACGGAAGTTGAAATAAGTTCAGACGAAACTTGTTTGAAACCAAATGCTCAGTTTTTGAATTATACATTCGAAAGAAGCGTTGAAAGAGTGTGACTGCGCTTTAGAGCTTGTTTTCATAGAAATAGCAGTTTCAGAAACTTGAGCCGAACAGATTTCATTATCTTATATAGATGACCTAAATTTTCAACTTAAGGACAAGTTCCAACTGATATG
>NCKU01004904.1:0-11203 GCA_003675995.1 Dinothrombium tinctorium
CATATCAGTTGGAACTTGTCCTTAAGTTGAAAATTTAGGTCATCTATATAAGATAATGAAATCTGTTCGGCTCAAGTTTCTGAAACTGCTATTTCTATGAAAACAAGCTCTAAAGCGCAGTCACACTCTTTCAACGCTTCTTTCGAATGTATAATTCAAAAACTGAGCATTTGGTTTCAAACAAGTTTCGTCTGAACTTATTTCAACTTCCGTGTTTTTAGAGCTTATCTCAACGTTTGCTTTCCGTACACTTCTCGTCATGAAATTGCGGAGGCAATTACGAAAATAAGCGAAGGCGTCCAGAAGGGTGCTTTAACAGTAAGGTAGTAAAAATATCATTTTTCTTCAACAAAATAAAAATTATTCATTCATCAGTGATATCGATGAACAGTTATTAGAGGAGTGCTTGTACACCAATCGAAGCCCAGATCCCGAACTAATCATCCGAACATCGGGAGAAGTAAGACTTAGCGATTTTCTCTTGTGGCAAAGTAGCTTTTCTGTGTTGGCATTTGTCGATGTCCTTTGGCCTACATTTTCGTTTTGGGACTTTTGCTATGCGATATTCTATTATCAAAGGCACCACAAAGTAGTTGAAAAAGCAAGAGAGGAGTATTTAAAACAACGATTCGAGTTGGAAGAAAAGGCAAACGAAGAAGAATATTTTTTAAATGAAGAAATCAATTTAGAGAATTGTAAAACAACTAGATCAAAAAGAATTTCTGAGTTTCTCATTAATTTGGAAAATAGCGATTTGCAAAGAATAAGAGAATTAATCGAACCTGTTAGCAACTAATGACTAACTACCGAATAAAGGAAAGATTAACACGAGAGCATTTATTTCATTGCATATGTCACACTTTCTTCATAAGAATGATTATTCAATAGTAGCCAATGACGTATAAAGCACAGGTTTTGGTTAACACCAATGTCAAGGGAAGAAACAATTTTCGATATCATAGTCAGAGTCATAGAACAGGAGCTGCACTGATGTCAGCTAATATCGGGCAGTACACAAAGTTCCACAAATTGTCATTACATAATACGATTTGTCAATGTGTTAATATCGAGTCTGTGAACGAACTTCGCTTCTCTTAACATCGGTTTTCAGTTAAAGCATCCGAAAACGAGAGTATTCTGTGTGAATGAGGTTTCAAATGTTTGCCTGACTGACAAAACTTAAACAGTGCTTTCCATACAATTATTTTCGTAAATAAAGGATAAAACGAGACTAGAATATTTACACTCAAAATCAAAATTTTCAGTTATGAAAACAAAAACCGAAGCAACATTTATTACCGTTGTGAACGATGTACTTTATACCGCTTATTTTCGAATCCGCAAATTACTGTAAACCACATAACAAATTAGAGATCACATTTTGGCGTGTAAACGGAGGCGTTTGGATCAAGACCCGATTTTCCGAATGAATCTCCAGAAGTTGAATTTTGATCTTTCAAAAATTTTGAGTTGTAAAGTATAGAATTCACCAAATTGTTGTCGAGGCCCGCAAAAGACGATGTCGATGTTGGCGGCATAACGGCCATTACTTCAGCGATTTTCAATTTCAGTTCATCGATCTCCTTATCTTTTTGCAGGAGCAGCGCTTTATAAAAGCAATTAGATTTGAGATCAAATGAGCAATTAATCATACCTTGACTTATTTCAAGCTGTCGCTTAGTGTCTCCCAAAGCCGAAAACAAATCAAGTTTAAGTCTGGTCTCTGCGCTTAAGCTGTTCTCAAGTTGAGCGTTTTTGTCCTGCATAGCGGACAACGCCGACATTAAGATCTCCGTATCTCCAACAGAATCCTTGTATTGTCTCAACGACTGTGAAGGGGCAATTATTTGCTTCAGAAGACAATAATAACGACTTACTTGTGCTTCTCTATCGATTTGTCGCAGCTGTTCCTCTCGCAATTTAAGTTCCCTTTTCAGCTGCTTGAGATCGTTCTCGAGTTCCCTTCGCTTCGCTTTGCAACTTTCAGTGCACTCTCCTCTCGTAGCAGCTGCGATCGCTACTGCCCTTGCAGTTGCGGCTTCTTCGGCCTTTTTCGCCTTGCGCTCAGCCACTAATTGAGTTTCTAATCCAACTTTAATTTTTTTCTCTTCAATAAGTTTTTTCTCGAGTTGGGTAACATTCTGTTTATCCTGCTGTCTTGCAGTGACAAGGTTGTGCAATTTCGTTTGAAGGTTTTCGTTATCCTGTTGAAGCTGCAAATTCTCCGCTTTTATCGAGGTTATCTGGCCTCTTAAATCCACTTCAGCTTTGAGACTCGCTTGTAAATCTGCTCTCAACCTCTTTATGTCCGCCTCCAATCTGCAACGAGATAAAACGTGTGAAATGCGAACACAAAAGAGAACTACAACCTCAAGATATGCTCGTCTTTCGGTGGCGCCAAATTATTAGTAACCATATTTTTTGTCTTTTTGCTCGCACTGTTGTTGATGGAACCGCCTGCGATGGAATTGGTTATACAGTTGCTATTAACATGATTTGATGCTGTGTGATTCCATTTGGATTGTGGCGAAGCAGAAACAGATGTGTTCGGCGGCGTTTGAGGAGTTCCTTTACTCGATGACAATGATATTGATATACTTTTAAATGTATTCTTATGATTATTACATTCTCCATTATCATTGTTCTCATCAAAATCATTAACACTTGATATCCTTTTAATGATTTGGTGCTCCATGTATTGAAGTTCGTGTTTATCGATTCCATTTTGAGTTAACTTTTTGGCATCGTATTCGCTGTTTAACTTTACATTACTATTGCTGTTAACAGTTATTAATGCCAAACTCTTGTCGTTTGCTTTTTTGTTTATATGATTATGATTATGATTGGGAGCGATGTGACCGTTTGAGATTACTGTTGTTTCTTTAGTTTCTCCCGCATTGGTTACTGGAGTCGTCGGAGTACTTTCTTGAGGCAATGCTTTTTGTAAAAGTTCAATATAAAATTCGTTCTCTTTTGCCACTTCTTTTTGCTTCCGAAGTCTCATTTTGTAACTAACGTAGCTTTTAAAGCCAAAACCTAGAGTCACGACCGGATACCCGATACTACAACAAAAAGCATAAATTGAGCACAGAATACAAATATGGACAAATTTCTTACCAATGGGCCGCAAAAGGACGACACAAATCTAAGTGAAACGGCAGACTCTTAATATCTTTGAGTCTGACAGAAGCTTCAATATATACAAATAATAACCAAAATGAAATAGTGGGAAGACAAATGCCTCTTTCCGTGTGCCAAACGTATTGTACCCAAACGTAAGTGCTCGCGGCAAAAAACAACCAATGCACGGGTATAAAGAGGAAGCAAATCATGTCTGATGTTAACGCAATAAACACAAAAAATACTGAAAAAGCCTGTAAAATGCGATTGAGTGAAAAGTTGCGAAAAGCGAGAGGTACTCACCAATCCTTGGTATTTGAAAGAATCGTAGACGCTTCGAAGCAAAAGCCAAAAAGGCCACAAATACTCGAATCTGAACTCAAGAATGAAGTCGGCGAACAAAACCAGAGCCCATACCAACAAAAACTTCACATATATAAATGTGGTGCTGTTTTGCGAAAAAAAGAGAAAAAAAGAAATGAGATCGTTTTGCAAAGCGAGAAGAGCCACTGATTGCAACAAGTAATGGTCGCGTCGCACAACCTTCCGTAAAGTCCGTCCGTAATTTTGTTTTTCTTCACAATTCGACGTGGTTTTCCGAAATCGGCATTTCGTCTCTTCATATTCTTCGCTGATTAAACGCTCGTCGCTTTCGCCTCGTTTTGCTTTGCTTTATTCGCGTAAAAATACGGTTTCACCAAACATCAAACAGTCGTTCGCTACTCGACGACTAACACTCACAAATGGACGTTTCTCGCATTGCGTCTGCGCCGCCAATCGCTTCATTTCACGTCATCGCTTCGCGCGGGACCTTCGCTCCGTTTCGCTCTCCGCGCGCTCTTCGCGCGTCACGCGTGCCATCGTCGCGCGTTCGCCTCTTCGCTCTCAAAACCGCCGCAACTCCATTTCGTGCCGTCCACTCTTTTTCGCACCGCCAAAGCCTTACGCACTTTTATTCAAATTAGAAACACGTCCAATTCAAATTTGAACTTTTTTTCGTTTGAAACGGATGCAAAGTTTCACCTGTTTTCATTGTTTATTCGCTTTTATTCTTTGCAAGTCGAGTTTACACGAAAACAGTTGATCGCTCGTCGCGTGCACACGTACAATTTTAATCTAAACTCTGCATGCCTTGACCACAATCAATGCTTCTTCTATGTTTTTGTTCAAATCGTGAGGTGAAATCGATAAAGCCTCGAGAGAACGATCGCGTTCGCGAACCAACCATTGTTTCACTTTATCTCTTTAATTTGTAATTCACTTTTTTGCTTAACTCACGAAAAATGAACTTTTATAGAATGAACAAGTTTTTAAGCGTGTTACCAATACATTCGTTCTATTAAAAAAAGATAACTGTAATCCATCTAAATAATCTTCTAAAATCAACATTAACTGCTCTCAACTCTTGCGAATATCTTTTAAGGCTTTTTCTTCGGCCACAGATTTCTAATCGCAAAATTAAGGTTTATTTTTGTAATTTTAAGATTAAGCGCGGCTTAAGTAATTTGATATTTAATTTTAGTACAGCTAAGAGCAGAAAAATTCGCCTCGGTCGCAATATGGTGTGAATATAGCGCCATCCCCCCCCCCATTAAATCGCGAAAGTGGCGAATTTTCGTCCCTAGCTGTACATTATAACAAAGTGTGTGAATAAATGTAATTAAATACTCTCAGAGCGGCAACACTTCGAACGAGAAATAATTTGTGATTTCGAAATGCTTTTGTTGGAAATTCGAACATTCGCTAAGCTCTATTGCTCGATGTGTGCAGTCAAATTAAAGTTAAATAATAATTCAAAATTGTTCAAGTGCCACTTTCGCTTGCACTTGCCTTTCGATGCATTGATGTTTCACTTCTTCTTTTTTTTTTAATTGTCGTATCCCCTACGCAATGCAACCTTGGCATTGGTATGATATGTTTGTATTCATTTTAGTCTCATATGCTTCGTTGATCGCCTTAATTCAACTTTGAACAAATGCTTTTCCTCAATAAAAATCTAAAAATTTATATTTTCTTCTCGTAAAATCACACTTTCATTTATTTCTTCGATATTCGATCGAATAAAGTCAATAATTTCATTAAAAAGATAAATTCAAATGAAATTCAATTTTTCTGCTTTGCTTTTTCACTCTAATTTCGTAATCATTTATAACTAATCATGCGAAACAACCGAAGAATCGCGGAAATATTTCCGTATTATAGCTGAAATAATTTTAATGGCATCGAAAAGGTAAGCATACGCTACATAGAAAAACAGCAGCTTTTCTATACACTATCACCAGTGCATTCGTTTTTGTATTAACTGTGAAGAAGCTTTACAGAGTGAAAAGAGTAAAAGGTGTGTGTTTCGAGACGCTCCATTGTTTTGATTGAATAGTACACTCAAGGAAAGAGAAAAGTTTACATTGTTAGGTAAAAGAAATGGTTAAAAAATGTATTTCTTTTACCTAACAATGTAAACTTTTCTCTTTCCTCGAGTGTACAATAATAAAGAATTTTATTTTAATTACAATTTTACTCTTATTTTGAAGAGTAATTATCGAGGAATAGTTTGATGAATATTTTTCTCAAAACACCGCCGTTGTCCGCCATAAATAGAATTTCCGTAGTAAGCACATTTTCGAACATTTTTTATAAATAATTCGTCAATTCGAATATTACTAAATTTAATTTCATTCACAATGACAAAGAGCACATTTTTAACATCATAACTTAAATGGATGATCACGATGAAGAGTTTGTAATGTTAAGATTATAAAACTTTACGCATATTTTGATGATCGTCAAACAATTAATTGTGAATATTTAATTTTTTCGAAAATGCGAAATATTCCACCTGCACAGCTCCTGCCAGGTTTATCATACTCTCATACTCTACATTCTCTCTTCGTAAAAATCAACTCGCTTCGTGTAAATTAACTCAAAACACTTTAGAATGATCTATACGATATAGCATTTGATAAAGCCTAGATGACATTTTTTCAGCAAAGCTAAAGTAACTAAATTTGCGTTTGTTTTCTTTTGGCTTTTAAATCAGTCTGTTTTTACAGCAAAGATGTTTTTTTTTGACCCATTTTAGATTCCGTGACAGGCATTTTTTTCCTGAAATTTCAATTTAGAAACAATGTTTGCTTTAAATTTTCATTCGCAAATAAAAAAAACAATTGAAAAATAATTCAAATTTTTTTGCGTCATATCTCTTTTCCGAAGCGTTAAATTTTGTTCATAAACACAGATTTTGCTCAACTTTTTTGCTTTGAAAACCATTTGGTAAGCTTTTGAAAACGAACTTACTTTGTGAGAAGAAGATAAGCTGAATAGGATGTTGCGGACTTGAATAATGAATTCACTTTCACGATAAGCCGTGAAGATATGGAAATGAAGAATTGAGGCAAGCAATGCAGTGCGCATCCAATCACTTCCACATCACATTGGCTGGTTTCGAAGGCTGCAAAGTTTGTTAAGAACAGTTTCCAGCCTACACTTTATACGAAAATTGTCTATGTATTCACGTTTAAAAGTTGCGAAACTTTAAAAGTTTCAATTTGATCTCTGAGAAAAATTTCTTGAAAGAAGTCGAAAAAATCTTGCAATGGCTCACTTAAGAAGATTTCAATTTCAGAATAGCCGTTGCTGTTCAACTCCAGCTGTGGCGAGTTTACCGGATTTCACCGACTCGTATTTTGAACAAATCAAGGTAATAAATTTATTTATTTATTGCGCATAAAATATCTCTTACGAGTAAATAATAAAATTCTTTATTTAAAAATTAAAAAATTAAGTTGTAGTTGTCTAAACCTAAAATTTGATTTATCTAAACTAATTTCAAAAGAGGCTTTTAGCTGAAAATCTTTTTTAAAATCTGAATTCCTTCTTATTTTGTTTTGAAACAGAGAAAATTCATTAAAACTCAATTGTCAAGTTTAATCATTTTGCCATTTCGATGAATTTGAATTTATTTATTCGAAATTGGCAATACATAACAAATTGTTGACCTTATTTATAGAGAATTTAAATGATTTTTGCATAGTTTTAAAAATGATGAATCAAAAACAAATTGCATTACATCCAATGGCAGATTAATTATGGTTTATAGATTAATATTTTCAATAAACAACTATTTCATTCCATTAAATTCTTTAAAATCATCTTAAAATAAGATGTTTAAAAAAATTGCTAACTCAAAATTCTTCGCTTCATACTTTTTTGAATCTAATAAATTAATTTCTTTAACTATAAATCATTTTAACACGATCATCTCTTTTTTTAAATCAATTCTTCAAAAATAACTTCTTCAGTTGAGTTTTTTATTTTTAAATTGCTTTAATAAAGACAAAAAGAAGCAGATTTAAATATTTTTCTAATAAGATATTTAGTTGCTCAAAATATTCATTCAAAAATTTCAAATTTCTCTGTTGAATTTTTTGAATATTATTTGCCCTTCTTATTTCTCTATTTGTTGTTCTTTTCGTTTTGCTAGCTCTTCATGTTTTAGACGTCCAGACTAAATCTTGTCCATTTGACTCTTTTTTTAAAAAAATAATTTATTTTTGCTAGAAAAAGAGAAGAAAAAAAAAGTAAAATTTTTATCGATCACTATGCCAATCGAACGATCGCATAAATGAATTCAGAATTCTAATGTGACACTTATAATTAACGCATCTCGATCGAATCGTGCGCAAGTTGTTAAAATAAATTGTCTTGCTGTCGAAAGTATGTGAATATCTAAGCAACAGATGAAACTGTTGCTTCTTCAAACGATGCCAATAATAAGATTCTCTCTGCGATAAATCTCATCATTTACTCAAAGACTAAAGACAACTTTCACTTTCTTTTTACTAAAATATCGATCCGAATTTGATGAACGAATATCATTTTTTGTTAAGAGAAAAAGTTTTTCTTTCGTTTTCAGAGAAAGCTTCTAAAAATAGAAGAGGGCAATGAAAGTGAAAAGAAATCAGATGATAGTTGCGAAGCTGGTAAGAAGACAAGTGAAAAGAGAGATAAAAGTCCGACTGCTCAACATTGTGCGAAGAAGAAAGCGAAAGAAAATGTAAACGAAAATAAAGAATTAGTCGTAACTCATGCTAATATAGTCGGAAATAACGCCGTTGTGTTCTCACTCAACAATCAGGTGGGAGGACTTGTGCGAGCGCTCAGAGTATTTCAGGTTTGCTTCATAGCCGTCTGATAAAAATTTCATCGTATCTCAATAGGAACTTGGCATTAATGTATACCATATTGAGTCTCGACGCTCTCGTCGAAAAGAATCCGAGTTTGAAATATATGTGGACATTGATTGCGATGACCAAGAAAAAATGAAGCAACTTTTGCATCATCTCAGGTTTGATTGTGTGAGTATACGCGTTTCATTTTTAACGTGAAAGTTTTAAAGACACGAAGTTGACGGATGTACGATGGAGGAATACGAGCGGTCAAGGCATCGGGCGAATACGAACACGAAACAAAGGCAAATGCTGCTTACACAACCTTCGGTTGATAATGGTTAGCATTTCAATTTGTGTTCTTAATTTTTAAGCTTTTCTTCTTATAGAGATGCTTATGGAAGGTATGCCTTGGTTTCCTCGGCGAATCTTTGACATAGACCAGACATCGAATCGGGTTTTGATGTATGGAGCTGAATTGGACGCCGATCATCCCGTAAGATGTTCACCGCCTCTGATTTTAGTTTTTATGCGATAGTTTTTAATTGCAGGGCTTTAAAGATCCAATTTATCGCGAGAGACGCAAAAAATTCGCAGAAATAGCATTCAATTACAGACAGTGAGTTTTTTTCAATGCATTGAAAGCCTTTGAATTTTTTTTTCTTTGCAGCGGAGAGCCGATTCCAAGAGTAGAATACACACGTGAAGAAACTGAGACTTGGGGTGTGATTTTCTCTCACTTGTCAGAACTCTACGACAAACGTAAGTAGAATCAAATAAGAATAACTTTTTGACTTTAAAAAAATTTGAATTAAATAAATTAGGCGAATATCAAGCGAACATTATTATTGCGCAATTAGACTATGTGAGCGCCTAGTTTTGAGTGTTGAATTCATCAGTTTGTTTGATGAATGGATAAACTTATAAGCATCTTAATCAGTTGTAAATTATAACCAAGGAGAAGAAATATTTAATTTCGAGAAATTTCAAAATTCGTTTAGAAAAAATTCTAGAAAAATAAAATTTTAAATTATATTTAAAAATGCAGAACCGAGTTGTTTGCCTCCACAAACATATTCCGATATATCGAATAAAGAGATCACATGCTTAGCCATTAGCAGGAGCTACATCATTAGCCATTTCATTAATCATTTAATTAAACTAAAACTTTCGAGCATCAAGCGCTTATCATCGAATTATCTTTAGATGCCTGCAAAGAATTCAATGATAATTTTGCATTGTTGGTGAAGTATTGCGGCTACAGGAAAGACAATATTCCTCAGTTGGAAGATGTTTCGCAGTTCCTGAGACGTAAGCTTATTGTATTTAACAATATCAATTCATTTCAAGTGTTTTTTGTTCAGACCGCACTGGTTTTGTACTTCGCCCAGTCGCTGGCTATCTATCTGCGCGAGATTTTTTGGCTGGTCTCGCTTTTCGCGTATTTCATTGTACTCAATACATTCGTCACCCGTGTGACCCCTTTTACACGCCTGGTAAATTTTATCTTTTCATGCATTGATAATTGAATTTTTCTTTTTATCTTGAATATAGAGCCCGACTGCTGTCACGAACTTTTAGGACATTGTCCCCTTCTGGCTGATCAAAGTTTTGCTCAATTTTCACAAGAGCTTGGCTTGGCATCCTTAGGAGCAAGTGATGAAGAGGTTGACAAATTGGCTACGGTAGGCTCCTTTTATTTGTTTAAAATGTTCTAATGTCCGATTGAAGTGTTATTTCTTTACTGTTGAATTTGGACTTTGCAAACAAAACAATGAGTTGAAAGTTTATGGAGCGGGCTTACTTTCGTCGGCGGCAGAGTTAAAGGTTTTGTTAATTTTGATGTTTTATTTCAATAGAAATAATAAACTGGCCATTTTTCAGCATTCTGTCTCAGAATCGGCTCACGTCTTGTGTTTTGATCCTGTAATTACGTGTCAGCAAACACCTATGATAACCACCTTTCAAGAAGTTTACTTTTACACTGACAGTTTTGAGGATGCAAAAGAGCAAATGAGGTACAATGTTGGCAATTTAAATACAAAAATTTAATTTCAAGTCATTTGTTGTAGAGAGTTCGCTGCGACAATAAAAAGACCGTTCGGTGTACGGTACAATCCTTACACTCAAAGCGTTGAAATTTTAAGCAACACCAGAAAAATAATGGATCTGGTCAGTGAATTGAAAGGAGATCTTTGCATAGTTACGAATGCTTTGAACAAAATAAAATGCAAAAGTCCTCACGATACTGAATAACTGGCTAGAAATTGGCTCCTTTGCGTTGTATCTGTTAATTGTCGTTAAATATATTATTTCCCAAAAATGTTGTTTATTGTAAAGAATTTAATGATGAAATTATGACGATTTCACTAGTTTATGTTATTTGTTTGCAGAAATAAACTTTGCGCAAGTGTTGAAACAGCATTAGGAGTAATATATGCAAATGGATTTGATACAAATGTAATTCAAATACATTTGATACATTTTCGAAAATTTCCCTTTTAGCAAATGAGAATCTCTGCGTTAAATTATTTGATCCATAAAAAGTGGTGAGACGATGGAAAATTGAAATTGCTTCAAAATAAATGCCCTCAAAATTGCGCTCGCAATTATGGCCTGTCGCTCAGACGGGGATTGAGAACGGCAGTACCAAGTTCTGTGTGCATTCACTTATCGAAACCTCTATTGTGAAACTCGAGTTTTACACATTTAAAAGTAAACTACAAGAAAAGAGAGTGAGAGAGAAAGAGCGAGGTGTGTGATCGTATTTTCGGTTGATTTAGAATATGACTAAAAACTGAGAGTTAGATTGACTGTATCCGTAAGATTGCAACTAACTCTAACACTAACTTTGGGTGTATTTCGAGTGGATATATAAAGTAGAAAATAATCATAAAGATAGTAATTATCAGGGTGAT
>NCKU01004905.1:0-11200 GCA_003675995.1 Dinothrombium tinctorium
TTAATTAAATTGTGCACAGACAGACAGACAGACATTAGGAGATTAATAGCGTATTTCACTTCGTGAAACTCGCTAAAAAGGAGACTTTTCAAGTATAAATGAACTGAATATGATGAATTTTATACGCACATACTATAAACACAACGATGCATATTGATATGATTTTAAGCATCAATCTCACAAGTGGTCGCTAGATATTTAGGTCGAAGATCAGATGTTAAATTTAAATATTAAATTTGTTGAAAACAAATAACCGAAAGCTCGATAGCATGGTGGTATCGAGCAGAACTTTTAACACAAAGAATTTTGTTTCAAATCTACATTTGGCTTTCTCATCTGGCTTTGGCTTTTGCTGTAAATTTAAACTCAACTTTTGTTTTGAAATTGTTTCTCTGATTTTACTTAAAAATAAAATAAAAGTAAAAAATTCTTTCATTAAAAAGAGAAATGTTTGACTGCAAAACAATGAAGATATTTTTCAATTTATATTTTTTACAAAATATGAAAACAATTTCAAAACAAAAGTTGAGTTTAAATTTACAGCAAAATGACAAAGCCAAATGTAGAATTGAACCAAAATTCTTTGTGTTAAAAGTGCTGCTCGGTTCCACCATGCTATCGAGCTTTCGGTTATTTATTTTCAACAAATTTAATATTTAAATTTAACATCTGATCTTCGACCTAAATATGTCGCGACCACTTGTGAGATTGTCGCTTAAAATCATATCAATATGCATCGCTGTGTGTATAATATGTGTGTATAAATTCGTCAAAATCGACTATTGTCACCTGAAAAGTGTCCCTTTTAAGTGACTGTCTCAGAATTGCCAACTGCTCATCTACTTCTATCCGCCCTTTGTACATTCTCTTCTTCTACACTTTAACTTTTGAATATTTTGCATAAATACCATGATATTTTCTTCATTCAAAAAGCAGTCAAAAATTCTTATGAGTAGACTTTGAACAAAAGCTCAAAAAATTATTACATGACAAAATGTAAAATTTTCTTAACAATGCATAAAATCTTAATTTTCACCCTTTAAACATGAATTTTTTTTCAAAAAGTTGTGCAATTAATTAAATTTGAGATTCGAAGGTGAATTAATTTTATTAATTTGACAATTTTTTAAATCAGCTCATGGTGCGTATTTATCATTGTAAGAGTGAAGTTATTCATTTACTTTCAAAAATTCTCTTATCTCATCTCACTAGTAATTGAAGTGACTTATTTAACCAGGATTCAGTCAAAATTTTAATTCGTGTTACGATGTAAAATTTGGTTAACTCGTACCTTTCAAAGAAACTTTTTAAATCGAAGTCAGAAATTACTCATGAAGTCGACATATTCTCTTATCACATTCACTCACCGACATTCGCTGTCTTACAGATTTGAACTGACTGCACACCAAGTTTCATCAAAATCTGGAGCAGTTCCAGTGTACGATAGAAAGTTCGATAAGTTGTTTGAGCTATAGGATGCTTTACTTTGAAAGCAACTTTTCGAAGTTATTTCATTAAGAATGAAAAGGTTTGATTTATTTTTAAATGCCTAAATAACTAATAAGAAAACATTTTCAAATTTGAATTTTTCAGATTTTCGTGAAATTCGAAATAATTGGCGAATATTTTTTATTTTTAAAAATTCAAAGTGGTTTTAAACAAAATTTTTATTTTCAAATCTTTTTTAATTTTTAGCTGTAAATTGATTTAGATAATAATACATTTTAGATTGATGAAACATTTTAAACGATAAAAATTTTTTATTTAAAAATAAGCCGAAAAAATGTAAATTTCAAGGCAGTATTTCAATATCAGCACAATTTCGAAAAACTTCACCTTTGCCGCACTTGAAGTGAAATTTATTTTGCCACTTTTTACAACGACCCCAATTGTTTGTGCTTTTCCAGGTCCATTGAAGCACACAACGTTTACAAATGATTTTCGGCAGTTGTAATTTTATTTGGACGAGTCCGCCTCTAGTAAGTTGGTAATGATAGTCGTCTAAAGCGTATTTAGGCTCTAAAACTCTCAATGAATGCTGATCGAGGCATTCTTGAGTTACTTCTTTCGTTCGATTATCAGCAGAGCATAATTTGAATGTGAATATGCCTCCGTGATTTGCAGAGATATGAACCTCAACAGTAATATTCGATCCGCTTTTATAGCTTTCGGAGATGACCACATTTTGAGCGTATCTGCCACTTGGCCATTCGTTTAGACGAGCTCCCTTGATAGGATCGCCACAAACTCCGCAACCAGGAGTGGCTTCATCAGTTGGAATACTCTGTTGAGAAGGAAAAATCTATGAGAACTTAGAATTTAAGTCGAATGTTTACCAATGCTCTTCCACAGAAAACTTCATTATCGTTGTAATTAGCAGGAGTCTTGTGTCCAAAACGCCAACAAGAAGATCTGGAGCATGGTTTGCGCAAGAAACCATGTGCCCTAGCAAGATCTATTGAAAGAAGCGATAAGACAGTGAGTTGTAACAATCGTGAGATCATTGCTGACTTGTTGGAATGAACTTGATGATTGTCCTCGATAATGCGGCATTTTTATAGCGTCTAAATAGAATAATGAGCACATGTTTAATTTTTTAATTGACGAGAGCAACGGTTTTTGCGTCAACCACTACAAACGAAACAATTCCGCTTAAGTTGACAAAGAAAAATGGTTCGATCATTGAAGTGTCAAAATGAATCCACGTAGAAAAGTTTAGAAATCTGAATCTTACTTTTTCAAAGTATATCACTTCATAGTAGTTTACGTCATTTTCTCTTACGTTTTTTCTCTTCTTCAGAAATCAACGTTGGCAATTTCTGCGAATCGATGATTGAAAACTCACATTTAGCTATCATAAAAATTTTTAATATTGTGATTGATTTAAACTTGTTAAATCTATTAACTGTATTAATCTAATTGATTAAAAAATAAAAAAAATTTTTTCTATTTATAGTTCCTTCTTTTTGTTTATTAAAGTTTTATTCAATCTTTAAGCTTTTTCATTTAAACCTTCTTATGCATTCAAAGATCATATTCGATTGTAATAGTTGCATTTATTGCTATTAATGGTGTTTCTTTATAAAATAAACATGATTTTAAACGGACTCTCTGCTACCGTCTCGCCACCAAATGTTTAAACAAAATTTTTTTCCAAATTTAAAAATTTTCAAATTTGTGCATATTTGCAACTTAAAATTTTCCATAAGACAATGTTGCTAGTCATCAAATAATAATGAATGAATGTTCTTCTAGAAATAATCTGAATGCAGTTTTTCTAGAAAATTTGTTTTTTTTTTCTGAAAAGATGCAATTTTTTCATATTTTTAAAATTATGTTTACAAAATGCTTTTTGACATACGGTTTTTAAAAAGGCGTTGCATTTCAGAAAGAATATTTAGTCGAATTTTTCTTGACTTGATTTGTGAAAGTAACAACTTTTGAGATTAATTCAAGCTTTTGCAAGCAAACTACTTTTCTTGTCTGATCCCGATTTTAATGAAACTTAGTACATAGATAGAACTTTCATGTGTGTATTAAGAATAACCCTAATCACAGGGACGAATTTCGAGTGTGAATCAAGTTATTTGCAAATATTGACATTAAGTCTATGGCGAGAGTGTGTATTTTGACTGCGGGCCTAAACCTCAATCGATTTTCATCTGGTTAGTTTTAAATGAAAGTATTATTCGAATGCCATCTTAGGAAAGATGAATGATAATTCTTTATGAAGGCACTAAATAATGCCTTTGAGGTATTTCAACGTAAATAACAATAAAGATAAAAATAATATCGAACACAGAGTGAGTTTTAACATTTAAAACAAACCAGGTGCAAATCAGTTGAGATTTCGATTCGCAATCGAAAACACAAAATTATTCATTATAGACTTAATTTTAAAGTTTAAGCTCGAATAACTTACTTCAAAATTCGCTCCTGTGATAAGAATTATTCTCAACAAAACACAAATGAAATTCTATCTACATACCAAGTTTCATTAAAATTGGGATCAAGCGAGAAAAGTAGTTTGCTTGTTAGATATAAAACATTATTTTTCATCTGATTTACGAATGTAAAATATTTCATCAGCAATCAATTTTGCTTGAATAAGTGTTTTATCTTTTGAGATAGGTGAATGGAAATGGAGTATTCTTATTCTGGTTATTCTTATTAAACTATTCATAAAAATTATTGTTCATATTTAGTCATTCTACTTTAATAATTACAAATTCCGAGCCCAAATAAGTAAAAATCATCATTAAAGAATTTTAGAATCTCGAATTATGGCACGAAAACGGTAAGATGCCGGCATACAGAACATGAAAAATCCACTCAACGGGTCTAATTAACTCCAATTAGGTACCTTTCGTCCAATTATGAGGGAGCCCATTTTCCAGTTTGACCGATTGCTGTTTTTTTTGTTGTTTTTTTCTGATAAACATCGCTTTATTTTTTAAACCAGTAGATTTTAAATTAAACAGCTCATCTTTGTAATGTTTATATACTTTAAGTAGAATTTTGCTTTATCAAGACAAGCAATTCTTTTACTTCGACAATTGTTTGAGTTACTTTTTAATTGCCTTAATTGGTGTGTGTTGCTCAAACAGAGCATCAAACATTTTTATGTTCAAACTTTTTGAAACATCTGGCTTTTAATTAATTGAATTTGCGTTACCTATTACGCGCAACGTTTAATTCAACGAAATAATTTTTACGAGTTACTCTTAACATGAATGAATGACATCCAATTGTTTTATTACGTTTTTGCTCTTACAATTTTTTTTCATTATAATGTGTAATGTGTTATGTTTGAGATTCTAAATGAAAATTTAATGTTTATTTTCCAATTAGTATTTAGAGTGAAGTTTTCGAAATTCCTCTCATTAAAATTGTTTGAGCTTTTTAATGTTTTCACTTTTTTTTCATTTTCAAATACTTTTAAGAATACATTAACTTTAATTTTAAAAAATTAAACTTAAATATGTTGTTACTTTGACATGTAAAACTTCAAACGAAAAAACAAGATAAATAGAGGATAAATTAATTTTACTTTACTCTTTTTTTGTTTTCATCGCTCCTCAAGTTGCGGAACACTTTGGGTTTGTGACAGTTATTGAGGACGCGATAATACATTCAAACTTTGACTTTTAATTATCAGAAGTTTAAGAAATCGACATTATTTTGCCGCCTTCCGAATTCATAGTGGCCATGATTCACGCTTGTGTTAATAATTCGCTTAAAGATGTGAAATTAATCATGGCATTCATCATTTGTAGGGGGTACCAAGATAAGTTTTATCTAGCGCTAAAATGGTTCGAAGTTTTGTTTCTTTTAGTTTTTTTTATAAAAGATTTTTTAGTGCTGTGAAAATGTTGCAATCAATTTTGATCAAATTTATCGATGCTATACTAGTGAACAGGGACGAAAGTTTTTACTAGCTGATAGCATTAAGCATTTATTTCAATCTTTATCTAGTCAAAAAGAGCGCAAAACCCACTGTGTTTCACCTTACATCAGAACGTTTTTGAACGCGTCTTTTTTATTTCTAAAATGAAAGAAAAATTGATCAATAAATTTAAAACCTGGTACAATTCTTCAAAAATTTTTCTTGAGACATTATGTTTAGCCAGCTGGTAGCCAAAGTTGAATTCTGGCTTTTAAAGATGTTTTTTATTTCCTATTTTTAAAATTGTGAAAGTTATTCAATATCATTGTAAATTATAATTTACAATCAAAATAAAATTTTAATCATGATTCTAATCAGCGAAAAAATGAATTTCCTTCTCACCACATACCATTTTTCAATAGAATTAATAACTCCAGTCGTTTTGTCTTTTTATTCTTTTACTCTCTTTTTTTATTTATTAAGTTTTCAGCATTACACATTCTCCGCTAAATCAAGATCTTCATTTTGATGATAATTTTTTTGTGTTTTTAATATCATAAAGTTTTTACGAACGGCCTCGATTTTATTTAAAAATTAAATTACTTCGTGTAAAATGTAAAATTTTATTTCTGCTGCTTCAAAAACCACTGTTTCAAACTATCCATTGATTTGTAGCCAATCTCCGGATCAGTTGTGATTGCGAACAGTAGAGCGAGCCGTTCACCGGACTCTAACTCCAAAACGCCGTGTGGATTTTCGTAACCCGAAGTCCATGCTCCAAACCTCCCTAACTTTGGTTCAATTATTAATGGAGTAAAAGGCTCGGGACCTCCAGTCAAAAATTCAGTTCTGCCTCCTTCGAAGTCTTTACCAACGGTCGATAGCCAAATAATTGAGGTAACAACAAGCGGCAAGGATCTCACTTTGTCAATATGTCTGAATTCACGGAATTGCGTTATCGGTCGAAATCTGGTCATTTCGCAAACGGGAGCAAAAAGAAGTTTATCGCGTGGTATTTCAAACTTTTGCGAAATTATATTCTGAAATTAAGAAAGCGAATTAATTTCTCTTTTTTTCATTTTGTTTTGTTTATTTATTCGTACCAAAACTTTGTCCGACGTTTTATTGATTAAATCGAAGTCATTGTCCGTGAAAATTTTTCGTTGAGGTCCCCAAACAAAAAGCTCGTACAGTCGAACCCGTCTTATGTTAACAGATTCTTCATAGTTAATATTTTGATATCCAATTTCATCGAGCAATTTAGCTGCTAGTTTTCTCAATCGTATCGCATCCTCTCTCGAAACTAATGTATCAGTGAGGATTGTTCCGCATCGCTGCGGAGCTGATTTGCGACTTTCTTCTCGCCAATATCCTCTTTGGTGACATTTAACTTCGTGAAATCTAAAAGCGCCTTCGTTTAGTTAATTCTTATCTATGAGAATGGTCGGTCTCATAGAATCTACGTTACCTTACGTCAGAAATTTTCTCGTTTGCAGTAGCCATAAACTTGTGCAGAATCGAATTATTTTTATTATGCACCACTTCTTGATAAGTTTTCATAGGAACACCGTGCTTCTTTGGATCGTAGATAACTTCTTGAGTATAGTGGACATAAAAGGCCCACAATGATATCGCTATTATCGTGCCCCAGTTAACGAGTCTCGAATTTTTTCGGATCTCTCTGTGCTCTTGTGAACAGGCAACCTCTTCATTAAGCGCATCATCTCTCTCGTTCACATTTGCTTCACTTATCAATTCATTTTCATCATTATTAACTTCAGAATCCGTCATTTTTGCTACAACTATAGAAGTGTCACATATGTAACGTATGAAATGTTCTCTTCTTTAACTTTGTATTTTTAAACTAAAATTTACTTTTGCATTAAAATTAGAGCAAAAACACAAAAAGGCATGACACTACGCGTGTCTCGAGGAGTGTGTAATTGTTACTTTAAACTTAAGATTATGAGTAATTGTTACATGCAATCAGTACAAGGCACTTGCAAGCCAACCGTGATTTGCCTTTTTAAGGCAAAAAACTGTTCCAAAATATAGTGCAGGGTGTTACCAATTTTTTTTTATGTTTCATGCTTGTTAAACAATTACAAAAAATACAAAAAATTGCGCGACATGAATATTAAAAACCATTTCACTATCGCTCAAATTTTGCTTAATTTTTTTGTCGATATTCAATTTCATCTCTATCATGTTTTGACTGTAAATTTAAATTACCAAGTGAATAAAACTTAAAATGATTCGAATAGAATTAAATGTGTAAAATTTTTATGAAAATATAATTTAAATTTTTATTTTTTGCTAAAAAATTAAATAATGCAACTTTGGACAAATGAAGAATTTTTAAAATGCTAAATAAAAAAAAACTGAAATTGAGTGTCGAAGAACTGAAAGAAATTATATTTGGGTGTCAATTTTAGGCCAAACATAATTAAAGTAGTAAAATTATCTAAAAATTGTTTTAAATTAGTAAAAAGCTTATTTTTGTTCACTTCATTGCTAATTATCTCAGCAATTCTTCAGAAAAGTAAAATAATGAGTCCAAATCGAAGTACCCTAAATAAGGATTCGCAGTAATTGCAAATAACAAGGCAAATCGTTCACCAGATTCCATTTCTTGAACGGCGTGAGGATTCTCATATCCAGAGGTCCAAGCCGCGAATCTACCCAATTTTGGCTCGATCAAAAGTGGCGTAAACGGTTCCGGTCCTCCGGTCAAATATTCAGTTCGCCCGCCCTCGAAGTCCACTCCAACTGTTGATAGCCAAATGATCGACGTGACCAACAATGCAGGAGCTCTAACTTTATCGACATGCCGAAACTCACGAAAGTCAGCCACCGGTTTAAATCGGGTCATTTCGCTCACCGACGTGAAATAGAGTTTATATCGCGGCACTTGAAATGTTTGCGAAATTAGTGACTAGAATAATTGAATTGTTATTGATGCTTTCAAATGCGAAAAAGCTATCTGTTCATACCATCGCAGCTTGCGCAGTTTTGTTGATCAAAGCGTAATCATCCATCGATAAGCTACCGCTGTTAATACCCCAAGTAAATATTTCGTGAAGCTTTACGCGTCTAATGTTAAGCGATTCTGGATTTCCTGCATCTTGATATCCGTACAATTTCAACATTTTCTTCGTTATCTTTCTCAATCGTAACGCTTCCTCGCGAGTGACAAGTGTATCGGTGATCAGTGTTCCGCAACGTTTAGGCGAAGCATTCCATTTGTTTTCTTCCTCGTGATAACCATTTTTAAAGCACTTCACTTCATGAATTCTGTAATCAAAGAAAGAGTTCACAACAAGCACATAATGCCTCAATGATTTCCTTTTTTTCTTGTTTAAACACAAATCTTTAACCCATTACCGATTAAAAGTCGATCTAATTTTTTATTCATTTATTTAATAAAAAAAGAAATGAAAAAACTTCAAATTTTAGAGCTAAAGTAAAGATAACAAACACAGCAAAAGAAAAACTCCCCGGCGGGGAATCGAACCCCGGTCGCCCGCGTGACAGGCGGGAATACTAACCACTATACTACCGAGGACTCAGTTAGTCACAATTCGAAGTTTTTCGGGGTGTTAGCTTTGATTGTCGATTGCCAATCGCTTACCTGACTCCTTCGATGAATTCGCTCGCTTTTGCCATAAATTTTTGATCTTTTGGATTCACGCCTCTCATTATTTCTGAATATGATTTCATCGGAAATACAACTTTTTGGTTCGTATTTAATGAGCGAAAATAGAAGTTTGACACTAAATACGAGAGGCAAACAATTATGATACAAGTTAGAAACCATTTTTCGCCCGACGATTTAATCGTTTCGGAAACAATTTTCGCCGTTTGCTTCTTTGCAAATTTTAATTTCACATTTCGCGATTTAAGATTTGAATTGCAGCCAAATTTTTCACTTGTTTTCAATAAAAACATCGTTTGAAAATTTCAAAATAAAAACTTCTAATAAATAGCTTCAAAACGCTTATGCCGAAGATTATACACCTTTTAGCTAAAAACGCTTAAGCTTGAATGAATCGAAGTGAAATAACTTTTACTGATTTGCAACGAGATGAAAAAAAACGAAATTAAGAAAAACAAAAATCAGCGATGCATTTCAAATAAATGATGTCGTTCAATGTTTGAAAAGTGCTCGCAAAGCGACCAAAAAGAGAGTTAATAAAGGAGTGAAAATATAAGCATTAATCATTTCAGTTAAATTTAAGTTTCGTTTCAAATGTCAGCCTTATTCGCACACTAAATACTTTTTCTTTTCACATTATGGTTCATTTAATCTTTGTTGAATTTAATTTCGATTGAAAAGTTGGGTAAACAGGCGTAAATTGTGTCATAAGTTAAAAAACTTTTTAAACAATCTGTTAAACATTACTTTTGAACAGTTTTATTGAATATATATTTGAAAATTTTTAAAAATGAATCTCTTTGAAAATGGTGAAATGCGATTACTGTGATCTTCTTCGTTAGTTCGGTTTTTTTTCATGTTATCGGTTTTCAAAGTGAATTTTTTAGCCCAATTTACTTTACTACTCTTGTTTTTATTCGTTTCAATTCACATGATTTATGCCCGAACTGTGATAAAATTTATTCATTTAGTGAATTTCAATTGAATTCACTGTCTCAAAGGTGAATATTCTTTATAAATTAATTTGTTCAATAGCCAAGCGAAACTAATGCATATTACGCTTCCATTATTTTAATTGAAACGAATTCTTAGCATCGAATTTGTATTGAAGAAAAAAATTCAAATCCACAATTGCTTATTGAATCAAACCACAAAGTAAAATGGTTTATAAAATTTGCCGCAAAAATAATCGAGAAAATTCGAAGTTCATAAATGGATCGAAATCTCAACAGCTGAAAAAATTTGATAAATTCGAAGCGATTGTAAAAAATTTAAACGTTGCTATTGTTTCAATTGGCTTGATTTATTTGTTTGTTCCGTGGACACATTGGATAAGTAAATCACTTCAAAATCGTAATCAAGAAAGTTTTAACGGTCTGAATTTTCAATTATTTGCTTCTGCTAATGAGTTCATCTCGGGTATCAGGTAAATAATTGTGGCTACAGTTTTGAGTAATTCCATTTTTTCAGGTTTCATCATGTTAATTGCAGTGTTAAAGGTTATAGAAGAGAGAAAGAATTGAATGTGGCCCCACTTCATTGTGGCACGATGGTTAGCGACATGATTATTGATGCGCATGAAGCATTGAAATTGAGAGATTTAGTCAAAATATCGATCCAAAGTATTGGCTACTCTCGTAAGAATTATCCGGAGTCTCTTAACATCAAGCGAGTGCGACTTTACGAAATATTTGTGAGGGGAGAAAGAAAAGGTTTCTTTAATGAATCTCACTTTGAAATTATTAAAAAAGTGTCTGAAATAGTTAAAGTTAGTTAAATCTCGGTTATGTTTTATTAATTATTTTATATTGTAGAGAGCTGTGTCGCTAACATTTGGATTACCCGAGCAAAAATTGTTTTTTGCACCGATCAGCGAAGCAACAAGATTTAAGTCTGTAACAGAATTTCAAGAGTTTCGTCATGTCGACAAAGTGAGAGCACCAACTTTAGTCGTTACATCGATTATATGGCTCTCGACAAGTGGCGATCATTTCACAGGAGGCGAGTTAGAATTTTTGACCGATTCACCCATTCTTTTAGAGCCTAAACTTGGTAGATTCGCGGCGTGGACATCATCGTATGAAAATCCGCATGCAGTCAGAGAAATGAAAGATGGTGAACGATATGCTTTGCTGTTTGCATTCACAATCGATGAAAAC
>NCKU01004906.1:149-11199 GCA_003675995.1 Dinothrombium tinctorium
GATTTAGAGGTTAATATTCTCAAGGTCACTCGAGGTCGTCGAAGGTCATTGAAGGTCATTTTTGCTATAGTGAATTTTTGGTCAAAAATTTCACCCTTTGATCGGCCTCGGACATTCAGGCGAGTGAGTTTTTTGAAGTCTACGAACATTATTTAGTAAAAATAAATGATAAAAATGACATGTTTAACTAAGAGTTTTCGAGTAAAAAATTGATTTTCGCACTCTACACATCACTATTGTAACTTTTGGTATGAATGAGGTAGGATGATGAAACTTGATATAAGTTGGCCTCAGTTGAACATAATACTTGAATAAGTCAATCAACGTCATTCTCTGTCATTGAAGGTCAATTGCAAAATTTCAGTTTCCACCCAAATTTTGCATTTTTTAAATTTAAAGTTTTCATATTCGTTATATTTTACGTAAATTTGATTCTATTTATCGAATAAAAAATTTTATTACAAGAATGTTTAAAACTTGTAATAAAATTTTTTATTCGATAAATCAATAAATATTAATACTTTTTTCAATAATTGGTTAATTTAGAAATTTTTATTTTATATTTCGAAATTTTTATCGCTACATAAACAAAAATTTATTTTTAACACAATATTTTTGGTAAACGTTATCTATTTATTTACTTATTTTTTTGTATTTTTATTAAAATATATTGTAAGAATAAGAAAGAAAAATTTAACTTTTCATACCATATGAACATTTATAATTTCTATTTTAAATTGCATCAATGTAATCAACTGTATCTCTAAAATAAGGATATTTCGTTTTGAATTTAAAATAATTTTCATATTTTGGCATCATTGCCATAAAATGATTTACACTGTGGAATATATATATTCCATCTTTATTTTCATAATTTGAATGTAAGGCAACCATGTGGTTCATGTATCCTCTTTCTTGAGCATTCAACTTCTGTTGAAATACTTCAGGTGAGCAATCAGGAATTAAAAACTCGCCACTTATTGATGTATTATAATCGTCATGTTTTAAATAATTGCTTTCAATCGTTTTTCCAAACCAACCAAAGCAATAAATCGGTCGATTTATAGCATGAGATGTTATCATTATTGTGAAATTTTCAGCCCAATTTAACTGGCTATTGTAATATTCACTGAATCGAGCTCCATTCATTAACGATCCTGGCGTAGCTGCACTCAGTAAAAATTTTTCAACAGACTCGTCGATTCCTGGAAGTATAAAGTTTTGTTGATAAACGTAGAAATTTTTAGCAATCATGTATGTTGTTAAAAGTCTTAAAACTGGCATTAAAGCTTCATTATTGCATAAACATATTGATACTGAATTGTAAAAGCAATCGCCACCACCATTTGTAAATACTGGAACCATTTGAGAATATACTGCTGGATGAATTGAGTCTTTTAAATAGTCCAATTCACTATTTTTTATGGAATCAAAATATTGCACTTTTAAATTTCTGATTCTTCTAAACGCTGATTGAATTCTGCTTATTTCTTTGTTTAAATATAAAAGAATCAATGCTGGGTTAAATTCGAAGAATCTATTTTCCTGTAACTGTTTCAATATTGACATCGAAAAATCAATATCGTTTCTAAATTCATCTGCAATCGTTGTTTCCTTTCTTGGAATGAATATTCTCTTCGGTTTATGCTTTTTAATTGTTTTTTCCTCTTCTGTTTTATTCTTTTCCTTTCTTATCGTTTCAGCCGCTTTGAGAAGCTCTTCTTTCAATTTTTTAGCAAATGCAGTAGAATCGTTTTTTATGAATTTTTGTCTGAGCTCTTCCGGAAAAGGTGGATACGAATCTTTTTTAATTGTTTTGTCTGCGTTTTCGAACCATTTTAGCACTTCTTTATATTTATCATCTAAAAATATTTGGTCATCAGCCCATTTAATAATTGTAAGTCCACATAGTGTCTTTACACGACTAAGTGCGACATATCCTTGCCCAGAAGAAAATAATTTTCCGAGTTGGAGATACATTTTATCTAATGTTAACCCTTGTATTTTGTGAATTGTTGTTGCCCAACTTAATATCAAAGGGAATTGTTCTCTTTTAAAAACAACACTAACGTGAGGTATTTTTAACGTTTGTCGAACTTTTTCAACAATAAAATCTCCTCGATCCGGATGAGTAATTATAATTGCATTACCATCTTCTTTAATACATTTAACTTTTCCAATTCTCCCATTAGCCCATCCTCTATTAACATCTAAGTTTCTCAAAAGCATAACTTGTGCTCCTTTTTTAAGTTTCATCGTTTCTGGAAGAGCTTCCTTACAATTCAGTTTTATTGCCGTTAATTCACTTTCTGATGCTAATTTATCTTCATTTCCATCATAATAAGTTTTTGCATTGAAAACGACCTCTTCTTCATTAATTGTATCAAGAATTTTATTATTCCACCAGTCTCTATCAACTATTCGAGACACCAAAATTGGTGGTCCTTTTTCAATTTTATTAAAAGATTTTTCATCCTTTTTGTCAATTTCAATTATTCTTTCTTTAAGTTTTCTTTTTGAATAATCGCTTAAATTTCCAATCCTAGCTTCTTTTAATATTTTATAATAGATTTTATCATCTTTTTGACGGTAATTTTCTTTGAGAAGTAATACTTCAAATTTGTCGAATAAATTGCTGCAAAATATTGGTAATCCTATTGCGGGTAGTTGAGCAGGGTCACCAAATAAAATTAAACTTCTTCCACCAAAAGTTTTATTTTCGTCTTCATATTCATGTGGTCTCGGAAATCTCCTTAATGTTAATTCAATTTTTCTAAATAATTCAACTTCCAACATGCTGAATTCGTCAATTAAAAGTACATCAACATTTGACACATAATAAGAATTTCGATTATTATGCTCTAAATAGCAGTTGAGTTCGAAATCTAAACCGAAAAAATTATGTAACGTTCGTCCAGAATCGAGCTTTGATGCTGCAACACCAGTTGTTGCTAAAGTTGCATAGTTTAATTTGTAATAATCCATTGCTTTTCGTAAAATATTAATAACATGAGTCTTTCCAGTTCCTGCTTCGCCACCAACAATGTAAAAAAATTGTTCATTTTTAATTAACTTTTGTTCTATTATTTTAAAAACATTTTTTTGAGATGGCGTTAATGCAGAATGCAAATTCAACAGAATCTTTCTCTTTTCATCCTCATTATAATAATTATGTTTTATAATTGAATCAATTTTTTCGTCTTCTACAATTTGCCAATTAATTGGTATAACATTTTCTCCTTCAGCTTGAGTTTGAGTTTCTTCGTCGTCTTTTGATTCACAAAACGGTACACCTTCTATAATTCCGTCAATTTCATCTTCTGTTATCCAATCATTATTTGCTAATGCTTTTAATAATTTTCTGAGACGGTTTTCATCATATCCTCTTCTTGCAGCCGTTTCTGCCATTTCTTTTGAATGAGTTTTCATATCAATTCCTCTGATAATACATTCTTCTGCATAAGATTTTGATTCATTTTCTTTTGAAAAAAGATTTTCCGGTTTTATAGTTTCCCTTGTGAAAGGAAAATTAAATAAAAGAAGTTGCAAACAATGATTTTCTAGATCCTCTCCATACGGTCTATAATATCTCCAACGAGGAATCACTTCTTTTCGCCTTTTAACTATGGCTCTTTTTTTATTGTCATATAATATATTTTGCTGTCCTTTTGTTTTTCTTTGCTGACTTTGACTTTTACCACTATTATTGTAATCAGGATCGTCTTCTTGCTCTTTATCTGAATCCAAATCCATTATTTCAATAACTGCGTCTTTTTTCATTTCGCTTTTATATTTATATTTTTTTACAAATTCTAAGTAATTTAAATCTTCTAATTCTCGAGGACGATCAAGATATTTTTCAAGCAAATTATCGTAATAAATATCTTCAGAATCATCATCTGTAGGTAAATGTCTCTTTTGTTTAATATATCTATATGTTGGTTTTATTTCAGTTGGACAATAAACGACTTCGTGACTTGTTCCACTTTGCCTCATTTGTAGACCAATTATTGCAGCTTCAAAAGAGCCTATAACTCTTGATTGAAAATAAACTTTTGTCGCACTCTCATTTCCTTGAATTAACATTCTTTCATTAGGTTCTGGTTTGGTAACATATTTTGTTAAATAAGCTTCATAACCATTTTCCGAGCAAAAAGTCACGTTATGATGACATTGATAGCGCATCATTATTCGAGGATTATATGAAACAATCTTTCGATCCTCTTCCTTTTTTCTGATATGCAAATATGTCAGTCCCCTTTTATCAAGTCGAATTTTATCATTTAACGCGAATGGGTATCCATATTTACATTTTTTTCGTTTCTTTCCTTTAGAGAATGTTTTACAGCGTTCCGTTTTACATTCATGTACTTGAAATGCTAATACAAGTTGCCTCAATTTTCTTCTAAAGGCATCTGAATTTTCTGGAGGAATCTCTGCTATTGCAACATCGTCTGGATACTTGCTATCTTTACACCAAATTATCATATGAACGTGTACAGGCCCTCTTTTTTGATACTCAAATTTATATGCATATCTCACAACATCACCAAATGGTCCATTTGCATTTCTTAATACATGTTGGCAAAAGTCTCTCCATCGTTTCCACCATGCAACAGCACACTCAACTGGTGCATTTGAATATGAAATACCACGGAGTGGAATTTTCTCTTGTAGCGGCTCTTCTTTTTCAGCTGGCACACCATGACCATGTCTAAGATCAGCTTGAAGATCTAACCAATTTCCGTTAAATGTCATTGTATAAAATAAATCTGGTTTTTTCCCAGCATCTCTAACAATAGCCAAAAATTCTAAAGTTCTCGTTGCACAATACCCTCTGCTTCCTGGGATGCATGCCGGAACAGTTTCCCCAAATTTACTTAAAGGGTCCATGACATCAATTTTTTTCAATTTTTCATATTGTCCTTCTACTCTTACTCTTCTTGCTTGGTTAAAATAAAACACTCTAGATTTAAACATTCTATCAATGAAGAAAAATAAGTAAGTTTTATTTGCACGGAAACGATCATCATAACTTAAAAGTCGCCACTTTAAGTAGGAGTTAATCTTAAGTTTAGACTTAATGTGCCAACTCCCTTTTCCATAAGGAAAATCCACAGGCCAAACTTTTGCTTCAAGATTTGGATCACAATATGAAGCGCTAGTTATACTTCGTAATTTATTTTTTAATTCGTTTTCATCAATCATTTCTTGATCTTGTTCGATAGGATGCTGAACCCCGGAATAATGTTGATCTGGTCTAATTTGCTTTGCTTTTATATCTTCATATGGAATAAACATTCCATATTCTTCATCTCCAAGCAGTTTTTCTGTTTCGTCATGAGTGATGTTTGTTATTTTTGCATTTCCATACACTGACACATTTTCACAAAAGTGACCATAGAGTGTTTCCATAGTTGATAAAAAGTAATGATATAAAAAATTATTTTCTTTTAAAAATCTTAATGCTTTTTTGAAATTCGATGATACTTGTTTTCCTTCAATATCCATTTTGCCTTTTTCTTTATAAATTCCAAATAATCCATAATATTTTGCATCGTTTTTATGATACACATTGACTTCGCCCATAAAATGTGAAAATTGACGATAATATAAATCTGTGGCTTTATGTTGCTTATAATAAAGCCCGCAAAGTGAGATAAGAAAACGCTCCATTTCGTTGAGCGATTTAAGTTCATTGGGAATAGTGCAAGATCGTGTTATTGGGTTTCCAAAAAAATGTTCTTCATGTATTCTTACATTTTTAATACAAACAAAGCAATAATAATAAATGAAGCAATTTTTCTCTTCATTCCTATAAGGGAGAGATATTTGGTCTTCGAAGCAGTTTTTCATTTTAAATTCAATGTTATTTTCACTTCTAAGAATAAATTTATTCTTCTGTTTCTTTTGACCAAACAGAAGGCATCCACAATTCGTACAAATTGCATCAAAGAGAGGTATTTGTAGTTGTCTATGATATCCAGCGAGTTCGCGTCTTAAAATTTGTAATTTTTCATCATCATCTTCCTTAGATTCTATTTCTATATTTTTTTCTTTAAGTTTTTTACATAAATAATAATAATAAGAATATAACCCACTTGCAGTTTTATTATATTGAGGATGAATATTTTTAAATTGTTCAAAAAGTATTTCTTGAAATTTACGAGGTTTATATTGATTTCGTGACTCTTCTTTCTGAATTTTAAATGCGATTGTTGAACAATTGATTAAGTCACATTTTCTTTCTTCTGTCCAAAATTTATCTTGGGAATAAAATGGTTGAGTAACTCTAAATGAAAGCGATGAATCTTTTAAATATTCAGTCGATTCAGGATAAATTTCTTTGAAGAGCTCAACGGCTCTTGACGTTTTATTCAAAGTATTTTCCTCTTCAACTTGAGATCTGCATTTTTTAAGACTATCTTGCTTGGATGGTGTGAACCAAACCTTTCTCTTTTCTTGTTGAGATGATGGTTGTGATTGAGATGAAGGCTGTGAACTTTCGCCTTCTCTTTGCTTCTTTAATTCATCTAATTTTTTTCTTAATGTATCACAAGCGCCATTAAAGTTTGGATACTCTTCCTTAAATGCTTCATAAACTGATTTCATATAATCGTACCTATCTGCTGATATTCTCAGATAGGTGTCAAACAAAAAGTCTAAAGATTCTTCTGAGAAATCAAAGTTTACTTTTCTTCTTGGCATAGCTGATTTCTTGATTTAACCTTCAATTATTTAATCTGAAAAGAAATAAAATTTTACAAACTTAAAATAATTTAATTTTTTAAAAGAGCAAAGAAAATCGCTGCGCAAATATAGAAAATCTTCCCGCCTGCAATCAGCCTTAAGAGATTCTCTATCACAACTCTTAAGTTGCCCGGCTCACGCGACGAGGACGCTTGCAGTACGGTATTCACAAGGGAAATCATTAAAATTTTTAAATGAATTTCACTTGATCTTGTGAGCCAAAATGAAAAAGAGAAAAAACTCGCTTATCTTTTAACTTTAAAAGTATAAAATTACTTTAAAGTTAAATAAATAAAAGATAAGCGAGGTTTTTCTCTATTACACTTAGTTCAGTAAAAATCAAATATAAAAATATTTTATACGATAAATTTTTCTTTTTATCTAAGTTGATTATTCAATCCATTTATGGTTTATTAATGTTAGAAACTTCAACTGATTTTATCATGAAAAATGGCCAAATGAGATGAACTTAAAATAAAAAATTAAAAAAATAATGTAAAAAATCGCTAATCTTTTAAATTTAAAAGTGTATAACTTATAAATTTAAGAGATTAGCGATTTTTTACATTATTTTTTTAATTTGGGATATCTTTGCTTTTTTACTGTTTTATCATTAAAAAATAATAAATAAAAATTAGATTACCATTTTTTATTTTTTCAATTTTTGATAGTAAAAATTGTTCTTATTTTATATTTAAAATTTTTTGTTCAGGATTTTATTTTTTATTAAATGATATATAATCCATGTTCTAATTTTTTTATTTTATTTTAAAATAAAAAATGAACATCAACTAATTTAACATCAAATACCATCAGAAGTCATAATCAAAAAATAATTGAGGCAAAAATTTATACATAAACGCTTTTTTAAAGCATTTATGTCCCATCTGCAATCAGCCTTAAGAAAAATCTTAAGTTGCCCGGCTCACGCGACGTGGACGCTTGCAGTACGGTATTCACAAAAGATATGAAATATCTTCTGATCTTGTGAGCCAAAGCCATTGTGAAGTAGTTTATCTACTTCACAATGACTTGAAAAAAACCTGAAAATATCTTTGCTATAATATTTTTATTAAATTCAAATTTTAACTATTAATGAAGAAAACGTTAATTAACAAAAATTAGTCGAATTAAATGTTTTTGTATTACTCTCTAAATATCAACTATGTAATCTAGCTATGTAATTTTTAAAATTTCTTTTTCATTAAGTAATTATTTTGAACTTTTAATGAAAAGAGCTAAGGATTATATTTTAAATGAAATTTTTAGTTTTAAACTGATAAGTAAAGATAACTCAAGAAATTATAAATGAATGGATAGTGAAAATCGAATTTAAAATGATTTGCCCTAATAGGGAGCATTGACACAAAAACATTAGAGGAATTAATCACATAAATTGCTTCTTTATGTTCATATAATTGATGAGATGCTTTCCTATGTATGCGTTCATAATAATAGTTTTCCATTTTATGCTGAAAAATTCTAGCATCTCTTTCGTCAATTTTGAATTTTCCTGTAACCTTGAATGTCATTCCATTTCTCTCATAATTAAATACTATTCGTTTGCCAAAAGATCCAAACACAAAAATCGGTCTCCTTATTGCGAGTGAAATTGCTGAAATTATTTCTCCATCAAAATTTTCATTATCATCAAAAAAGTCACCTAAACGCTCTTTAATGAGGCTCTCTTTTGAATCACATGTTGCAATTCTTATAATTAAGTGTCTGATTGATTTATTGAGAAGGACTGTTTCATCAAAAAAGTCATAATTTTTCACAACTTTTTCGAGGGCAAGAATCCTCAAAATAGGCATAATAATGTCTTTTCCACATAATCCAATGGAAACTGCATTGAAAATTGAATCGTTTTGACCACCAGTGTAAACCGGATTGAGTTCATTTTTCACAACACGAGGTATAATCTTTCTTACATAACGAAGCTCTTCATGTAATCCACCGTCAAATATTGTAGGGTTGAGGTTCTGAATGCTTTCATAAAGTCTATTCAGTAATGTTTGTGCATCGTTGAAATAGTCTACGAGTCTTTGTTTTTCACAAAAGAAAAACATTTCATTTTGCAAATTACTTAATAAGTAATTTGACACACATATTTCTAAATTAAAATCAGTTGCCATATTCGATGTCGATGAATTACCACTAAACGATTCGACCCTTTGTCTTTTTCTATTCATTTTCTAATCTGAAAAGAAATTATTTGTTAATAAAATACTAAAAAAATGATTTTATAAAAGAAACAGAGCTAAGAAAATTTTCCAACAAGACTCTAGCTCTGAAAAGTGAGCCTTACTGTCCCGTCTGCAATCAGCCTTAAGAAAAATCTTAAGTTGCCCGGCTCACGCGACGTGGACGCTTGCAGTACGGTATTCACAAATAGAATTCTTAAAGCTAGGCTTTAAATTCTATTTGATCTTGAGAGCCAAAAAATTTTGTTTAAATATACTTTATTAATTATTTTGATTTAACACGTTTCAGATTCACTAGTAATACAATACGTATCATTTTTCGTCAAATTTTAGTTTTATCTAAATTTTACGTTTATAGATATTTTTGTTTTTTACTTTACCAGGGATAATAAGAAAAGTACACATAAAAAGAGCGTTCTACTTGATTTATAGGCACTTCTTTACAAATTTCGGGAAACTGAATTGTTCTTTTTTCAATAAGAATGTTTTTATAAAATAATTTAGAACAGTTATTTCTGTATTTTTCTAAATCTTTCGCTATGCTCCTACATTGGTCCAAATAAAGCGAGAAAAGTTCATTTTTGTTTAATTTGTTTCCTTTAACCATTGAACAATAAACTTCAAAAAGAATGTCCTTCAATGGACGAGCAGTCCGCAGCGCTGCTTCATCATTTCGAATGATTCGTGCTTTCCTTTCTGCTTCAACGAGAATAACACGCTTTGATGACGACAAAAACTTTTTCCTAACGTCCATTTTTTCCAAATTTCTATTAGAATTTATATCTGAAAAGAAATAAAAATTTTAGAAACTAGATATTCCAAAAAATTTATAATTTTTATAAATTAAAGCATCATCAACATGATGACCCGTCTGCATTTAGCCTTATAAGGTTTGAAAGGTCCTCATAAGTTACCAGCTCTCGCTTGATCAGTGATCGGAAGCATGCAGTGCGGTGTTCACAAGGAAACAGATGTTCCTTGATCTTGAGAGCCATATAATTTTTTTATTTCAAAAATATTTGACCAAAAATTTATACATAAATGCTTTCATAAAACATTTATGTCCCGTCTGCAATCAGCCTTAAGAAAAATCTTAAGTTGCCCGGCTCACGCGACGTGGACGCTTGCAGTACGGATTTCACAAGCGAAATAGATATTTTGTATCAAATAAATATTTCACTTGATCTTGTGAGCCAAAAATTTGTTTAAATTTTGGTGAAAAAACCGCTAGTCTCGTATTGTTTAGAATCAACACAAAGTGTTGATTCTAAACAATACGAGACTAGCGGTTTTTTCACTTTAAATGAAGAAGGATATAAACTTGAGAACAATTTATTTGTTGAAATTGAGAATTTGTCTGTTTTAATAAAAGATCTTACAACATATCTTACAATACATTTATTTGTTATATTTAAATTTGTAAAAATCTTTAAATGTTCTGAATTGGTGGTTCTCTGGTTGATTATGATTATAATTATGAACAATAAATGGTTTAAATTTTTTTCGTTTTTTCTTTTTACATGGCCTCTTAGTCCACAAACTAAATTTCCTTATGTATTCTTGTGTGTTTTTAAAAAAACCGGGAACTTTATCCACAGCTTTATCATAGTAATACTCTCTGATTTCATCTCGAGTAAATATGCATTTAACGCCATATTTTTTTCGCCACAATTGTTTGAAAATTTTCGGTAACGTTTTCCGTAATTTTAAATACTGTCCACTTTTCCCAATTTCTGAATTGGCTCTAAAACTTGCCAATCGATTTATCATTGCCTGATTCTCTGCTTTAACCATCATTTTGTCTGCAATCCTTTCTAATTTATTTCGATGCGATTTGAAGATCGCATGAGATTCCTTTTCGTTAAACATTTCTTCCTTCATATCTGAAAAGAAAAGAAATATCAATATTTTGCTTTAAAAATTATTTATATTTTAGCTTTCAGAGCATAAGTTGTGTCCAGCAAGGCTCTAGCTCTGAAAATTGAGCCTTACTGTCCCGTCTGCAATTAGCCTTAAGAAAATCTTAAGTTGCCCGGCTCACGCGACGTGGACGCTTGCAGTACGGATTTCACAAGCGAAATAATCATTATTTTATA
>NCKU01004907.1:0-11196 GCA_003675995.1 Dinothrombium tinctorium
TGATGTGACCTTTAATCGCTTTGCTTTTAATGACATTTCCTGATATAGTTTGAATATTTATTCCAAGCAAATAATACAGAGAACATGTGAATATGAATATTTGTGTTAGCAAAGTTATCCTCTCATTTCAAGTAAATTTAAATCAATTCAAAATTTTCGCCATTTCATCTCAGTCAAATAATCTTTTGATAAAATTCCTATTCAAATAATCTCTTGATTACAATTAAATTATAAAGACAGACAAGAAAGGCGAGAAAATTTTAGCTTTATATTACTGTATAGTAATGTATGAACTCATAATTACTAATTAAAAAGCTTTTTTTATTCGCAGGTGAAAGTAAGAGAATACAACGAATGATGGCGTGAAATTGTGTTAACCATTGCGCGAGATACTAAACTAAAACGTCGAAAGTACTTTTCCATACTATCCATTCACCGTAAAAACGAGTATCGATTTGCGATGTTTACACATTTTATTGTGATTGCGTTCAAAAATTTAGTGAGAACAACAAAAGTGTTTTTGATACTACTGAGTTTTGGTTTAATTTTATTGACGACTATTACAAACTTCAACTATAAACTGTAAGTAACAACGAAATCATTATTACATTGCCACATTTTTTTATGAAGTGAATTCAGTTATGAATTTGCTGATATGAAGGTTTTATATATGCTACAGCATGCTTATGTTATATATATGATATAGCGTTTTTCACTTCGTGAAACTAGCTAAAATAAGAAAAATTGTAATTCTTCAGATTTTTAATTTTTAATAAGTTTAACTCTTACTTATATATAAGGAAGAAAGCGAAATGTTTACGCCTTTTAGGGGTTACAGCAAAAGATGATTTTTATGGAATCGCTGGTGTTTGATTACTTATACCATCTTTGTTCGACTATTGTTATCTCAAAAAAGTAACCAGTGACATGTTTTGTAAACTTAATTCTTCGTCAAATTCGGTCATGTTTCTCCAATGATAGAGTCATTACTAATTTTGTAATTTTCGGCTTTTTATGTAATTGAGATTTAGTTTTCACAATATTATATTTAATCATCACGTTTCTGATATTATTTTACGTTTCGACACATAGTTTCATATTTTTAGATATTTTTCTCAATTTTTAATTTCAGTCAAATATCGTTTTTATGGACAAAATTTTCCAGATCATATAGTTTTGGTAATATCTCTTTTTATGATCTCCTCGTTTTTATGAACGATTTTTTCTACAAAAAAAACAGTTCATAAAAACGAGGTTTTAGTGCATTAAATAAAATGATTTTTATACCGCATACCAGACTTTTTCAAATTTTTGATAGTCTGTCATAATTTTTTCTGAGAACTTATTGCACAGTTGGTAATAAAAATTGTGCCTGACTTTGATGTAACGAGGTTAAATTAAAATCGAAAAGAATTGAATTCGAAGAAATTATTTTCATTTAGCAGATATAGAGAAATAGAACTAGCAGATATTTAACAGAGAAATCGATGTGTCTGTAAAACTCTGTTAAAAATTTTGTGCAAATTTTCGCTTAGTGGCACATTTTTTTTTGCTCTGGTCCAATTGACACAAATATTTTTGGTACATACATGTTAATCATAGATTTGTTATGTGCGTTTCTTGGTTGAATGAAAAAAACGCAGAGTTCATTTCGGAAGCATATTAATAAAACCTAAATATTACGAAAATTAATGTAAAACGCGGTCACCTGTTTAATATAATCTTCTTTCAATACACATTTCGCTTTTTAAAAATGTAAAAGTAGGTTTTGTTCTATTTGTATTCAAAACAAATGCGCCTTCTAAACATGTGAATGCTACTTGCTTACTTATTTTGTCAGCTTTTTTCAGCTTCAGCTAACGAAGCTTACTTATGTTAGCTTATTTAAATGCAAATGTTTTGCTTAAATTAATTGATTGGTTTTAAGTAAGTTTGTAGAAGAAATTTTCTCACTGTTCATTATTAGCCAACTAGTACTATTGTATTTACACTCTGTTCGCTTAAAATGAAAGCAACTCTATGCTTTCATATTATTTTTTGTCTATTTTCAACTGAAAACAGTGTACACTAACAAGTTTTAAGTTTTCGGTCTCTACAAAAAACGGATTTATTGCCTTAGCCCTTCTCACTCCGCTAACTTTAATGTTTCCTAAAACTTTCGCTCTCAAATTTCGGCTTCAAATGAGCGCATCAAATGCAGTCACGAAAAAGTGGTCATTTGCAAGAACACACTTGACCTGATGATGCCCAACAGTTAGTTGGCGAAATTTGTCAAAATAAAAGTATTTTCAACGCAGCCATTGTGTAAGTGATCAACTTTTGTTTTTAAAAAAGTTTTAAGTTGTTTAAGTATCAAAAGTTTGCGGCGCTAATTTTAAATGCTTATTTGCTTATTTATTTTACGTTTAATGTGGACGATACTTATTCACTTGCTTATATTAAATGAGTCAATGAACGTAAAAATAAGCAAAAATAACGTAAGAGCACAGAGAAATGCTTTCTTTTGGACTGATGATAAGAAACAATCTTTTTCTTTTAATAAAATTGTGTTGTATTTTAATTTCAAAATCATGAATAATTGAATAGATTTATTAAGAAAGGGTGTATCGTACATTGTTTATGATTTATAGATAAATCCTTTCTTGATAAATCTATTCAATTATGATTGCAGAGTAATTGATAGTTAGACGAAAAAAGATTAAATAATGAAAAATAATCGCTAAAATAGATTTAAAAGCATAGAAACATGATATTTTATTGTCTTTCAAAATTGACCAAATGTTAATAAATTGAATATTTTTTCATTACTGTTAACATTTATTAAAAAGAGGAAGTTTTTTCAAATTTCAATTTTGTGATCACTTTTTACAAAATATTGTCTGAATTGTCAAGCAATATTGTCTGTTAGCCAAATTCATGTTTTTTATTCATTCATTTGTTTCATTTTTGAATTACAGAGCTTCAAAACATTTCAAATTCTTTTAAAAGGCTGATTTAAACACAAGAGATTCAGTCAACATTCAATTTTTGTGTATTTTTGACTACTCCAAATAATTTTTTAAAATCATTTTTTAGCAAGCATAGCGTAACGAGAAACTTAATTTCACTCGAATCGCTTGGAAATGGATTGAATTTGAGCAGGAGAGAAGTGAGAGGCTCAAACTGCACTCCAAGATCAAATATAGTCTTCATAAAGGCTCACAAATGTGCGAGTTCTTCACTTCAGAATATATTTATTAGATATGGATATACTCACGATAAAGTTTTCGTGCTGCCCGCAAAGGGCAATTACTTAGGCCATCCGTCACTTTTTCGAAGATCTATTGTACCCAATGCAAGTGTTTTCGGCCACGAATATAATATTCTCACTCATCACTCAAGACTCAATTACGAGGAGATGAGAGCACTGATGCCTAGAGACACTCTTTTTCTTACTATTGTTCGTCATCCCGTTCCACTTTTTGAATCGATGGTCAATTATTTTGGTCTCGAAAAGTTTTTCCACATGAAATTACGTTTTTTGGGTAAATCATCGCGCGTCTCGAGTAAAGCGTGGAAAAGTCGTTACTATGGGAAGCTTGGCTTGAATCAAATGCTTTTTGATTTTGGCATAAACTCCACACATTTATCCGAAAGCACAGTCCATATCGAAACTGTTAAGAAACATATTAAAAAACTCGATCGCGTTTTTGATTTGGTAATGGTGGCTGAATATATGGACGAGTCGTTGATTTTGCTTAAGAATCTTTTATGTTGGGAAATGGATGACATAGTAGCTTTAAAGGTAAATATTTACCTCGTATTTATCTAAATAGCTTACTTTTGTTGAGAGCGAAGTTAAAATATTTTCTCATCAACAGGTGAACGCAAGAACAAAGAAACAAGAGCTTTCAAAGGAGGCTAAAGAACAAATAAAAGCATTGAATTGGCCTGATCTCATGCTTTATGTGTACTTTGAGAAGAAGTTGAAATTGCAGATAATGCAATTTGGTGAAGATGCGATGAAGAAAGAAATTGTCCAACTCAAGAAAAGAGTTCAATTTTGGTACGATTTTTGCGTTGAAAAAGAATATCAAAGAAGTGTTTACGGCAACAAAGTGTTTTCATTCAAAGGCAAAAATTTGAATCACACCACTTGTTACTTCTTAACAACTCCAGAATTGACCTTAACTGAATTTATAAGAAAAAAGCAATTACAGCAGTTTCCAGGTTCTGTGTATACAGAAAAGCCATAGAAGATTTTTTAAAGATTAGCTGGCATTAATTAGATCTACAGTAAACGGCAAAAAGTAACCAACATTGCTCTCCACTCGATGTATTGTTTATGGCGAGATGCAGGAACAATGCGTTTAGTGACCACTTTTTGCCGTTTACTGTAATGAATCACCAAAATAACAAATAATTGCAGGCAAACTACTATAAAATCCACTTAGCAAAGGCAGAAAATCTCAATCTTTTGCAACAAAAAAGCATCAGGTTTAAGGGATGTTTATTGCTTTTGCAGCTTTAAACAGAACTTATGAATATAGACACAGTACACGGCAAAAGACTTGTTGATTGGTTTATTTAAAGGACTATATTCAAACTAAACCGAATTTATTTCCCTAAATCTTAGAAATTTTTCTGCCGCGTACAATATAATATCAAAGAAAAGCCGAGCTCTTTTTAACTTGCTGTTGTTATTTAATGTTAACATGTTAAGATGTAGAGAGTTGCCTTAATTTTAAAATGCCGATATTTATTTTTTCAAATTAGAAAAAATTAATCAAATAATTATATTTTTAATAAAGAAAAGATAAATAAGTCCCTATTGTTCGTTCTTCTACTTAAAAAAAAGGGAAGTGAGTTTGTTTCTTCGTAAGAGATCAAGCCATCGGGACTTCTTCATTATTTATGGTAGCAAGGAAATCATCAATTAATTTTTGATTTGCATCAGTGATGCCAGTATCTTTAAAGTTTTCTTTTGATAATCCAACGTCGTTAAGAACTTGTAATTTTTTTTTAATCATGGGCCAAATGAAATCATCGACAGTATTAGAAGCTCTAAGATATTCAACTAAAACAGAATCATTTTGACCAATTCTGTGAGCTCTATCTTCAGCCTTAAAATAGTTAACAATTTCGATGTCCAATTAATAGTCGAAGACATTGTTAAATACTTACTTGAGTCAATAATCCAGGATTCCAACTTAGCTCTGCAAAAACAACAAGCTGGGCTGCCGTCAAATTTATTCCAACACCAGCTGCTGCAATTCCAATTATAGCAACTTTACACTCATCATGTTCTTGAAAATAATCGCAACAATCTTGACGAGTTTTGGGTGGAGTCGTTCCATCAATCCTAATATAACTGCAGTTCTTATTTTCTAACATTTCTGCGATTCCATCGATAATAATTCTGTGATGAGCGAAACAAATAAACTTTTTCTCTTTGTCTACCAAACTTTTTACATAATCACAAACTGCATTTAATTTTACTTCGGCACTTATGTTGTACCATTCAAACAACATTTTTTTAAACATATGAGGGTTGTATTTTGATCCTAATCCTTGTTTTATTTGAGTCAATCCTTGTGAAAAATTTTGCATTTGTCTTCTTGACTCTTCACCGAGACCAACATTTAACATGACCACGATCCTTCGCTTTGGAGGTAATTGGTCGAGAACATCGCTCTTTAATCTACGAATCATCACTGTAGATTCCAACAATACTTTTAGTTCTTCGGTATTGGAGGATCCTCTAAAATCATATCCCCACTTAGTCATGTATCCTCCACAATAACGCAAACCAAAATCAACTTTAGAACTAAAAGTTTTGTGATCAATGGTGGATATCTGAGTGAATAGTTCGATTGGACGAGATAAAGCGGGTGTTCCACTTAAAAGAACAACTCTTTTTACTTTCTTCATGATCTCAATTGTCGCTTTTGTACGACTGGCAGTATCATTCTTAATAAAGTGACTTTCATCTAATATTACAAACTGTATTTTACAACTCATAATAGCTTTCTTCATCTTTGTTAAGATATCATAGCTTACAATGATTATGAGTGATTTCGTCACATCCTGTTTTCCATTTGAAATGACAACAATATCTTCTTCACGCACATTTTCAACCCAATAGAGTATAGATTTCTTCCATTGATATCTGATAGATGAAGGACAAACAATAAGAAGAGGCCAGTCCTCTTTATACCAACAAGCTAAACCTAAGGCCTGTACAGTTTTTCCTAAACCCATGTCATCTGCAATCAAAACTCTGCCATTTCGATGAATTCCAAAAATAATGCCTTCTTTTTGAAAAGCAAATAGGCTTGTTAAAAATTTTGAACTGAGCTTTGAAGAAAGGTCGATTTGCGGCATCTGCCGTTGACGGTATTGAAGAAGTGAGAGAATCACATTATTCGGAACAATATCTGTAAAATTGATTTTAATATTGTTATTGTTTAATGAGTTTAAAGTTTGTATAATTTGTCTGAAAACAGATATATCGAAATTCCAATTTTTAGTTTGCGAATTAAATGAAGCGGTCGGAATCTGCTTTACCGCATTGATCACATCTCTATCAAATTTAAATACTAATTCAATTCGATCCTTGTTTTTCAACACTAGTTCCGCTTCGACTTCTCGCTTCTCGTTTGACACTCCTTGATGAGGATTGCGAATAGCAGTCGTTTTTGTGTCTTTAACTAATTTCGGTCCTGATTTCTGGTCTACATAAGATTGCTGTTTGATGGATAATGACCACGGATTTGTAACCGCTGCGGTCGCATTCAATGAAGCAATTGGCGCCTGTCTCTCTTTCTGTCGCAATTCGCGAAGTTTAATGGCTTTCTGTCTTCGCTCTTCGATAAGCTTCAACTGCTCTTCGGTCAAATGCATGGTTTTCAAATGTTGTTTAGAAATCCGAATTACTATTGTTGTTTAGAAATTATTTCGAAACTTTAGAATGAAAAAGAAATCAAAAACGACGAAAAATCAAATCACGAGCATTTCGCGGCGTCTGTTGCTATGGAGACACCAATTCAAACTGTGGTTTGGCGCTCTTTTCGAAGTGAGCACACAATGGAAGCTGTTTCGCAGCGAACGAAGATGGATTCGACGAAAAGACTGAAAAAATCGAAAGATGAGCAGTGTTTCGAATGCGGACAGCTGTTGGCGAGCGTCGATTGCAATTCATTTGAGTTCGAAAATGCGAAAAGTGAGTTCGAGACTCTCACTAGCGTCGAGTTGCTTTCGCTTTATGACAACGACAACAATGACAGCTGCGATTTGCGCGAGTTTCCCACACACAAATTGACCGATTACTCACTGTTTGATCGCAACAATCACTTGGTGCCAATTGACAGCGGTCTCATTGAGAACGGCACCGAAATATACGTCTCCGGGTTTGTGAAGCCAGTGTATGACGATGACGAGAATCCTGATAATGGTATCGCGACTAAAGACATTGGACCTATAAACGAGTGGTGGATTGGTGGTTTTGATGGCGGTGAGAAGCTTCTCATCGGTATTGAATCGTGCTCTGCGAGTTACGTTCTTTTGAAACCTTCGTTGCGATACGCTCCTTATGTTTCTAAGATTTTACATAAACTTTATTTAAGTAAATACGCGATTGAATTTGTCAGCAAAAACTTAGATGCAAGCTACGAAGAACTAATTGAATACATTAGACAGCGTTCCAGTGATCAATACAATGAGGATTCGTTGCTTTCAAATGCAAATTTTGTTATCCAACAGATAATGAGCTTCGATGAAGCGGGTGAAGAGGGAGATCCGATGCTTCTTGAGACCAAATGTATTCAAGATTTGAAGAATTTTTTTGGTGACCAAAAACTACCGAAGAAAAGTTGCGAGTCTATAACAGTGAGAACTATTGCAAGAAAAGATGCAAGAAGATTTTCTAATAGCGATACTTATGCGACTTCAACACCATTAGTGCGCGAATTTTTTGAGTTTATGTTCAAAGAAGCCATCGAGAAAAAGGAGAATGATGGTGAAAAATCAAACTTTTCAAGTCTGAATAAGCAAAGACGATCAGCGAAAAATAACGACTCCTATCGCAAAGCCATATGGCATGAGGAAGCTACTCACAAAGATCTTTTTTCGCGCACAGCTTACTATAGATCAGTTAAAATTGGAAATGAGGAAGTAAGCATTCATTTAAAAAGAACAAAAATATCCGAATAAATGACTTAAATTGCTATTTTAGTTTAAAAGTGGAGATTTTGTTGTAACGAACAATCATTCAGAAATCGGTCTCATTGTGTTTCTTATGGAAAATCAAGAAAAGGAAAAAATGGCCCACATTCATTGGTTTTGGTAAGTTGTTGAGAGCAACTTTTTTATTTATTTATCATATAATTTTTTAGTCACGGAAACGATACTATATTGAAAGAAACTTGTGATTCCCGTTTCATTTTTATGAAGTATTTTTGCACCAATGTTTCGCTATTGAGTTTTCTTCGCAAAGTTTCTGTTTATTTAAGTAATGGTTCAACACTCGCGTGCGAATCGACGGCTGATTTCATTTGTAAAAAAGTATACTTTCCTGAAACCGCTCATTTTGAAGATTTGCCACAGGAATTAAAACCATATGATAAAAATTCTTATTGCTTATCATGTGAATTCAAGGAAAAGGTAGAAGTTGCAGCGAAAATTAAATTAGGATCACAAATCGAAGTCTGTGATGGAATCATTAAATATTCTGATTTTAATTGGAATAGTGAAACATTTTCTGTTAATGATTGCATTTGTCTATTACCCGAAAGCTACGATTGTGAAAGCGTTTTGCCAAAAGATGAACCAATCAAATTTACAGAAGACTATGATGAAACAATTTACACTGAGAAATATCGAAAATCTTTAAATGATTTCATAAAGGGTTCGATGGCTGATGTTTCATCCACTGTAAAAGTAGTGCAAATTAAATCTATCTTTGTACAAGATAATGACGAAGATCAAATCGTGCAAATTGAAGCTATAAAATTTTATCGTCCTGAGAATGTGTTTAAAAAATATGAGGATGCATTTGAATGTGATTTAAATGAGCTTTATCTTACTGACCAAACAATAATTTTTAACCATCTTAAAATCCATTCCAAATGCGAAGTTTTCTTTTGTAAAGAAAAACCAAAAATAACAAAAGCAATATTTCACAACTGGTTTTATTTTTCATCATTTTACACGCCACATAATGAAGAAATAAGAGATCCTTCTGCGATTGAAGTAAAAGATTTTAGAACTTTGGAAGAGGAAAAAGTTGAGACGAAAAGACTCAAGACAATGGATCTTTTTGCAGGCTGTGGAGGTTTGGCTTTTGGGTTCGAAGCCAGCGGAATGTGCCATACCTTATGGGCTGTTGAAAAAGACGACTTAGCAGCAAGTTCGTTTCAAATAAACTTTCCCAAAACAACAGTTTTTAAAGAAGATGCAAATTACCTTTTGAAGGAAATTATCAATGGACAAAAATTTTCAAGTCAAGGAAAGCTTCTGCCGCAGAAAGGTGATATTGAACTTCTTTTAGCCGGTCCACCTTGTCAAGGTTTTAGTGGGATCAATAGGTTCAGCTCTCGACAGTACTCTTTGTTCAAAAATTCTCTAATAGTCACTTTACTCAGTTACATTGATTATTTTCGGCCTCCTTATGTGGTTGTGGAAAATGTTCGCAATTTCGTACTATTCAAAAACAATATGGTACTTAAACTCACATTATCATGTCTTTTAAAAATGGATTATCAAGTGCGTGTTGGCGTTTTACAAGCAGGTAATTTTGGTTTACCTCAGTCTCGTCGAAGAGCAATTATCATAGCTGCATCACCTCATAGAAAATTGCCAGCATTACCAAAACCACTTCATGTATTCTCCCAAAGATTGTGTCAATTATCATTTGTAATTGATGGAAAGAGATATTCATCATCACGCGACTGTAAAACTGCATACTTTCGAGCTGTAACTGTAAGAGATGCAATTTTCGACTTACCATCTGTTAATGATAATCTAGTTGATGAAAGTTTAGATTATCGTTCGAAACCAATGTGTCATTATCAACGAATTATGAGATATAAAGATGACCAAAATGTGCGTAATCACATCTGCAAACAAATAAGTGCTTTGACTCAGGCTCGTATCAATGAGATTCCTCGTTGTCCAGGTGCTGATTGGCGCGATCTTCCCAATATTAGAATACGCCTTCATGATGGCACTATTATCAATAAACTTCATTATAAGTACAATGATGTTAAAAATGGAAGATCTACTGATGGTCGACTTAGAGGCATTTGCAGCTGTGCTAGTGGAGAACCTTGCGACGCGATTCAATCGAGACAAGAGAATACGCTAATTCCATGGTGTCTGGTTCACACTGCCAATCGTCAGTACCAATGGTCAGGATTGTATGGCAGGTTACAATGGAACAGCTTTTTCCCTACCATTGTGACAAACCCCGAACCAATTGGCAAGCAAGGAAGAGTTATTCATCCTCAAGAAAACAGGATTATTTCAGTCAGAGAATGTGCCAGATCTCAAAGTTTTCCTGATTGCTTCAGTTTTGTTGGAGGTATAATGGATTGTCACAGACAAGTAAGTCGCAAAATGATAAACGCATGAATTTTATTTTGCTCATCTAAAATAGATCGGAAATGCTGTTCCACCATTGCTAGCATCAGCAATCGCCAATGAACTCAAGAAATCATTGAATTAAAAATAAAATTCTAACATTTTAACTGATTTTCAGAAGAAAATGTTTTTTTTTTATTGACTGCCGAAAAATGAAAGCGAGCTTAAATAAATTCCAAAATCAAAACTAAACAACATAGTGCTTCAAAACTGAACTTGCACAAAAATTTTACCTTTTATCATAAAAATTCCATTGAATTATATTAAAATATCTATTTTAAAGTAAAACTTGATTAATTATTTTCAGATTGCGCTATCAAAAAATTTTGACTCTTTGAATCAACGTCAATTCTGACTTTATCAATTACTTTTAGATAATTTAACTTTGATTTTCTGCAAAATGTTCATGATTTTACAGTCTTTACAAATTCATTTAACCAGCTTTTGAAAAATTAACCCGAAGGCGGCGCTTACGTTAAGAGTTTTAAAAACTATTAACCAAGTTTCAAATACATTTAACCAAAACATCGGTTCTGTAAATCAAATGTGATTATTTCACATTTTTGTGAGCTATTCGTT
>NCKU01004908.1:0-11195 GCA_003675995.1 Dinothrombium tinctorium
GAAGTTGTTTCTTTTCAAAGAATCGAAGATTTTATTATGATTTAAATGAACCGAGAACAATATAGTGTGAGTTAAGCTCAGTAAAAATGTCTAAAATTAATTTCTCCCAGCAAGTTCAAACTAAAAAATAATTTGTGACAGTTCTATTAGTTCACTTTTTATTTATAGCTTCCTATCATTTAGTACTAAATAAAAGACAGGCAAACTAATAAATTGCTTATGAACTAATTACTAAAGCGACTAAATTTAAGCGTTTTTTTCGTAATGAAAAATGGAAACGATCTACAGCCTAAAAATATCATTTTTATAAATTCAGACAGTTATCTAATAATATGACCGAGAAAAAAATATAAATTGAGGCTAAGATATAAAAAAAATATAAAAAATACAAAAGTAGATCGATGAGAACAAAACATGAGTTCTTCATTATCTGCTTATTTACAGAGTAAAACTTTGGCAAGGCTTTGTAATGATTTTATTTATTACGATAAACAAAATGGTTATAAAAGAAAAAACTTTGTTCATTGAGTTGATTTTTAGCTTTTTTTAGTTTTATTATGACATTGTTGTAAAGGCTTGAGGAGTATAAGCGACAAGAAAAGCATTAAGTTCTATGTACTATCTCTAAATTAAAAAAAAAATGATGTGCGTGTTCTCGACTACTTTGCAATGTTCAGCTATTTCAACGCAAGTCGCATACAGCTTTCGCAGTATAAGCTTTAAAAGACTTTTAAATGAAAAGAGTTTATAGATTAAGTTTCATTAAAATTATGCGTAAAAGTACTTTGCTTCGAAGAGAAAATTTTTTTGTTAACGTTCATCGATTTAAAAACTTATCATCAAATTTTACAGTTTCTTAATTGTTTTAGTTATAAAAAGTTAGTAAATTATTGAGAAGCTCAAAGTTATGAAGCTATGAAAAGCAAAGACTTTGTGAAATGAATGTTCGCTCAAATTTTCAGTTTTTTTTAATTATTTTATTTAATTATTTTCGTAATTAAATGCATCTCAACGTTTTCAAGTTTTAATTTAAAAGAATTTCTTTAAGTCGTCAAATTGGAAGCTTAAAAATTTATACGAAAATTTAACAGATAAAAGTCTTAAAATGAGCCCAAAATATTTTAAAATGACTTATTTTTCTGAGTTCTAAAGGTTGATTTAAAAGCTCTATAAAAATTCAAAAATCTATGTTATTTGATAATAAAAAACAATTATAAAGATTTTGGTTGATAAAAATTGCATTTTCAATCTTATTTTGGATGCAAGACGTGATTTTTCGGCTTGAATCTGAAGTCAAAATTTTATTTTAAAAAGTGACTTGTCGAACATGAAAAAGACCTAAAAATTAAGGCCCGGCCAGGACTCGATTCAGAACAAGTCCATAAAAAAGCCAAAATCTTTATTGAAAAACTTAATTGACGAAAGATTATGTCTTTCTTAATCTTAAAGGGTCAAGAATTTTTTTCAGACCTGGTGAAAGTTCGCGCTTTTTGAGCTTAGTAGTAATATCCGAGCCCGGAACCTGACAAGCCAGTGCTTTTTCTGTTTTGGCTCCGACCCGATTTCGTGCTCTTGTGACTTGATAGGTTTAAATAGTATTTTTAAATATTTGTTTATTAAATCATAGGGAGATGATGAAGGTTGTTAGAAAAAATTTAATGCAGTGGAGTGACGGTTTTAAGCAAAAAAGTTATTTTGTTTTTGCTTAAGAACATTTACTTTTATGAAAAAATAAAAAATGGTCGATATTGGCTTTCATCTTATTGTGTTTTCTATGCTCTGGTCGTAATATGTATATTATACAGTTTCATGCAAATTAATTCGCATGAAACTGAATATTTTGAAGGGATTATAATAAATGCATATTTTAATCAATTGCATTTCGTGAAATTTTCAAATAACTTTTTATTAATTATCTAATTTGTCTAAGCTTGTCGATTTTTTTTTCTAAATAGATTTAAATTTTTCTTCAAATTGAAAAACACTTTAATTCAAAGAGAACTTTAAAAAATTATTTTATGCTAACGAAAACACTTTTTGCTTTAAACAACTTCTTTGCATTTGCTTAGCTAATAAGAACCATACAAAAATCAATTGACTTGAATAAATTTTTTTACTCAAAATTTTATTAAATCTTAACTTTTAGACAAACTTCTCTACTTTATGAGTTTACAATTTCAAAATCACTCGTCCGCTTTTGCAATAGATTTTATAACATTTTTAGAATATAAACATTCTTTTTTGAACTCATTTCACAGGAAAAAACTTCTTTCAACATTGTTGCTTTAAAAAGCAATTGAAACTTTTACATTTTGAAAATTTTTATGAGCGTTTTTACAATTTAAGAAATTTTCAGAGCATTTGAAAAGCACGATGTTTTTGAATGTGTATGAGAATCATTTGAAAAGTTGAGCAATAATAAAACTAAAATACTTTTTAGACCATAAATGAGCACATTATAAATAATGAAGCGTTTTTTTCGGCTTTGTAATCTGCAAGAGTCAGCAAATTTTTGCGATTTCGACAAAAATGGTTTTCTGATCAATGAAATTTTGATATCAAAATACTTTATTCTAGAGCGCCAACAAGTTTTTATAGTAAGAAAAAATTTCGACAGAACTTAAAAATATCCACTATTTAGCTAATCAATTATGAGCTTCCTTTTGGTTTTTACGACGCTCTTTTTCAACACTAAATTGCTCTTAAAATTGATTTTTGTTATTGTTTTCTTTATTTTGTCACCACTATGTGCTGACATGTCTAAGCTGATAGGGAAGCCCCCATATCTCTTATTCATAGTGTTATAAGATAAACTCATGTATATAAGCCGGCACATTTCAATAAAGATAGACGTGTGTGAAACAGATATACGAGCGTGTTGTGAGCACTTAAAGGCTACTGTTGTTACTCTTCACGAGTGAGACCCGTGCCCTGCTACCCTTCGTATTCCGCCTTACTGCCTCTCTACCCATTTGGTCTACCGTCTAGCCTTGAAGCCAATACGCTCACCCTCTGTGTGACAATTTATTTCAGAAATATTAGCGTTTTCACGACTTTATGCTGTTAAAAGACAAACATTCGAACGCAAAATGTATGTGAAAAATGTTGCAAAAAACGAAAGATTGTTAACACCAAAGCGAGTGATGAAAGTGTTTTAGAAAAATGTGAAAGACTTCAAAATGTGAAATGTAAATTGAAAAGATTGTAATATTCGTTCAATTATTTGTTCTCAAATTTCCTTGTCTATGCATTAAATCGATTAAAATGTCAATGAAACAATTTTATTAGCATTTTAAAAAATTAAAATTAATAATTTTAAACAAGAAAAAGCTGAATCTTGGCCGAATTTCAACTGCAAAAGTTTGATGCTTTTTATTAGAAAATTAGTTTATTCGAAAAAAAATAGAGAAAAGCAAACTTTAAACAACTAAAAAGTTAACTCATCTATTATCAAATCGAAACTTTCTTTTGTTATTATTCTTGTGAGCTTTCCTTTTTATTTCCCACCACATGCTGAAAATTGAATGCGCAAACAAAGAGTGAAATCATTTTTACTCTAATGTAACCATCAGATTTTGTATAAATGCATAATTGCATAATAAATTATTCTATGACATCAAAGAAGAGTTTTCAAAAATGCATAAATAACAGTTTTGCTTTTGACTGCATTAAAGCAAAGTTTTGCTTGTTGAAATAAGTAAATTTTTACCCAAAACTGCGCATTTCATTACTTTTTTTATTTTTGAAGTAAACTTTTTATTTTAGAAATGAAAATTATTTCTTAAAATAAGCTTACTTAGCTGCGTATTTTGCATTTTAAAAATAAAATGAAGATTTTTGTTTTATGTGATAAAATGAGTTTCATATAATTTTGGAGTGTAATAATTTGATTTTAAATTCTCTTTTTAAAATATTAGTTTTTCAATGCATGTAAAATAAGCCTAAATCAAAATGTCCGAAAATTATTGCATTTAATAACAATTAAACAATTTAAAAAAAATTAAAAATATCTTTGGGTAATTGGGTAAGTTAAGTAAAAGATTTTCGAGGATAAAGTCTTAAACGCAATCGAAAAGATGAAAGACTCACAAAAACATGTTTTAAAAAACCTCTAAATGAATAAAACGAGTCAGATGTTTAGAACACTTTAATTCTAAATAATTTATATTTAAATTTGAAGCAATTGAATAGATTAATTAAGGATTTATCCAAACATTATAAATTCATATTGCTAGATACACCTTTTCTTAATTAATTTTTCAATTATTAGTTGTAGCATTGGATGATACTTTTTTACTTCTCACTTTGTTCGACATACACATGACAGAGGACAAAGACATTGCATAAAATAAGAAACTATTCTTAGCTGTTATTGAAGCAAATAAGTTTTCTGGAGATTTCAAATGTTGTATTATTGCTATTTTTAACTAATTCTTTCTAATTTGTTGAATATTTTCGTTTTTAAAATGTATCTAGAGCAAAATGATGCTTGTTTTGATTAAAAATTTTAAGATAGAAGATAGAAAAAGTTTTAATTCTTTATTTCAAATAAATTAAGTGCTTTTATCTATTTTTTTTAATGAAACTTGTGCATTTTATTTTTTACGATCAAATTATTGTTTGTTACTTTTTACGAATAGCAAGAAACGCATGACTTCGAACGGTGTACGTTGCGTGTGGAAGTGATGCGAATCAATTTATTTAACAAATGTCATTTGTATATCGGAGCACAAATTTTGTCGTAACCATAAATTTTTTGTGCAAAAAAATGATTATCATATGCAAGCAACCTACATTTATGTCGCTCTTTTTTTTTGCATCACTACATAACTCAATTCCATTAGATAAATAAACTTTTTTTTCACAGATGAATAAAGTTTATTTTTAGATTTGAGCCGATTTTCAATCATTTTCGTATGGGCTTCTCAAAAACTAAGTTAAAAACTTCCATTTCAATGCTTTTCATTATTTTATTGATACAGAAAACTTTGTAAATATTCTTCGCTTCAAAATTTTCGATTTCTGTTTTAAATACTTACTATAATAATAATAAGACTAAATGTTGCAGAAAGCAAAATTAAACATCATGCACAAGATGAGAAACACTAAATAGTAAGTAATTAAAATTTTTTTCATTAAAGTTTTCACTAAAATGTAAATCAACCTCGTGTTTCTTTAGGATGAAAATTCATGTTGAAAGTAAAAAAAGATTTATTCGTCTGTTTTCGAAGATTGAGAATTGTGTTCATTTTTTTTCACATAAAACAATCCATCAAAAAAATTTGATGGTTGTGGTTTCATATCTTATATTGTGAATTTTCAAATTAGTGAAGACAGGTTTCGATTATATGATTTCAAAGCTTATTTTGTTTACCTTTGACGAAAAGCTAAAATTTCACACTCACGTTTCAAACTTTGGTCCAGTTATTTCCGTGTTCATTTTGTTTCGCTGGTTTTTAGTTATTTGATCCAACATTTCTTGCAGTAGCTCAGCAATGAACGTGAACTGTGAAAATCTTTTGTGAAGCGAAAAACGTTGGAGAGAGAGAAAAAAAATGTTTACCTCATCCAAAGAAATACTCGAAGAAACAGCGACTGGAATTAAGGATGGCATAACTTTTGTTGCAAGCAAATGAACGTTTAATCCAAACTTTTTCTCGCTGAGCATATGCTTGTACACTCCTGAGAACAGAATTCATGCAATTTACGAAATGAAATGCACAAATAAACGTTTTGAGTACATACTCGCAACAGGCATCACTATATCGGAGTCGATTAATTTTACTTTGCTTAAAATTGGCAAAACGTCGTCCACAACTTGCGGCTTTTCCATAGAATCGAGCATTAACTCGATACTTTGTACGACATTTTCTTGAACCTAAAAGAAAGTTCGAAAGCAAAAGTATTGTTTTGGAAAACAATTTCTGCTTTATGGAACATTACACGCAATGGCGAGCAACGGTGAAACGTAATGAAAGCGTAGTGTTGCAGTTCACGTATGTAACAATAAACAACAGCAGCGAGTTCTTTAATGTGTTAATAAATGAATGATTAGTTTAAGTTTTTTTGCTTTGCAGACTTTAGAAAAAAGTCGCTCAGAATTTAATTTTGTTTGCAGCACGTAAATTAGTGCCATTCTCTTTGCGAAAAACAAAAATCAGAGGAAAATACTTTTGGCTCTGCGTAATTTTCTTCGAAACAAATATGAAGCGAAGCACGAGAAAAGTTCTTGTGCTTGTTGCAAGCGTCAATAAACTCGGACCGAATCTATTCAGAAGCAAAATGTGAATGAAAATTGCTGTTTAAAAAAAAGTCGAACACCAAATAGAAAACTTATTGCGCCCGAGAGTGAATGGAATCGAGAGCATTCGCTATCGTTCTCGGTTTTGCCACCATTCAAATTTAAACCGTTTTTCCGAAATTAAGATCAATCCATTAACGCTGCTAAATAATTTATTTCGCAAAAACTTTTCTCTGCATTCGAGAGTGGGAAAAAAAGCAACGATCGATAACAGCTGTATCTTCAACCGCAGTCAAACAAGAATCAGGAGGAAAATTTTTACGCTTCTCAACATTGTTTCATCTTCTTTTTCTGAATGCTTAATGCTATGCATATATGGTGTTGATACGTTCGAAGATGTTGCGCTTCAATTTTTTTTTCTTGAATTTTGAAAATTCTCGCTTTCAAACACAAGCTCGAAAGAAAGTTTCTCGCATCGATTAAACGCAATTTAAGCGCGTACCGTTACAGTAGGTTTGCATTTAACGAGCTCGCATTAAGCGAGTGTAAACTCGAGAAAAAGTGAAAGTGCATTGGAAGTATTGAAATTGTTTCGCGTCGGGCAAAAATTGTACACAATGTTCTCGATAGTAAACAAAGCTGGTTAAACAATACACTCTTTGAATCGCTTCTTAAAAAACAATCATCGTGATCAATAAAAAAAAAAGTTTACTTCGATTGTTTGCGACAAAGAAGTGAGAAAAACAAGAGTTTGGCATTATTGCGAACAGTGAGCATCGGTGTTTCGAAAAGAAAATCGAAACAAGTGAAGCGAAAAGCAAAAAATTTCGTTTACGCCCAACGAAATAATTACCTGCAAATCACACTCCTCGTCAATTATCGTTTTCGCCTTTTCAATAACCATTTTACAAACGCCCGGATCCTCGAAAATTTCGTACACTTTACGAACTCCTTGTAAAGCAGCACACTGCGCAAAAGAAATTTCACTATTATTCAATTTAATCAATGAATATTGCTGAAATCATAAAAATTTTTTTAATCATAAGTTCGATTCGTAATACCTGAATCATGGGCGATGTTGAATCGAAAGCTTTTAGCACAATCGGCAAAATATCTGCTTTAAAATCATCTTTTGATGTTTTTCGTGCGAACACTTGAATATTTTCGAATAACAAAATTGTGGCCTATAAGAAGCGAATGATACGGTCAAAACGTGATCTATTTTATGAATCAACATTTTTGCAATGAAAGATGCATAAAAGGTACGAGAAAAAACTCAATTTTGTTAAAAACGCATTCATATAAAAGATGCACGAAATCTCACCTGTTCAGACTTTGGCATCGAGAATATATTCTTTATGTAAGGAAGTATAATGTCGTGATACTCATCTGTAGTCGATTCGTCGATCATGTAAAGAATCGGTTGGAGAGCGGCTGCGAGCACCTCGCTACTTTGTAATTCTGAGCTTATTGTTGGCAAAATGTGTTGAAACCACACTTTCTGTTACACGAAAAGATTAATTCTGCTTTTTTTAATATTGATTTTTAGCGGCAAAAGGTGATGAAAACTGCACTTCATAGTGTTTGTTTAAAGGCGAAAAAAATTTTTATTTCTCAAAGCAGCACAGCATCGGCTTTGAATGTTTTAGAAGTACTTTGATTTTTATTTCAAACTCCATGCCTTAAATTAAAAATTTATGAATTGAAAAGCTCAAATGATTTGTATTCACTTTTAAATATTAAATCTCTGCACTTCGATTTTATGATTCTATGGGAAAATGCTTTAGCTTTGACTCGATCTTGAGCGCCGTAAAGATGTGGTTCAAGTTTGGTTTCAAATAAATTTTACAAAAAAAGTTTTTCTCAAGCGATTATTGAATAAATAAAAAGAAAGAATTTGTTGAACTTTTTTTTGTTTTGTGTAAAATAAAGACGAAGCAAACTTTACAAAAATAATGAAAAATGTTTAAGTTTGACATTAATTTAGAGCGAAGCCGCTTTGTTGAGTTATGAAATAAAAGAAAGAAACTGCGATCGGCGATTCGCAAATACCTTGGGTATAGTCGCTAAAACATCTTTTAAGCTATTGAAAAAATTTGTTTTGTGACTCGCATCCTTTATACTAATACTGTCCATGTATTGAATAGCGTTCACACCAGGGTCAGAAAAATAATCAATCTGTCAACGAGAAGCGACAAGAGCATCGTTATTACCGCGCATTCAGCCGCTAACCAGCATTACCATAGAAATATTTTGCGAGGTCGGTCTTTTTCTAGGATTAGGATCGAGAAGACCCAACAGCGGTTCTTTTAGTAAAGTGTTCGCCGGCATTCGATTTATTATTTCGGACACAGCCGTATTCAACTGGAAAGAAAAATTAGCTGCTTAATCTGTGCGCGTGAGAAAGCAAAAAAGCAAACTTACCACATCCAATTGCTTTGCATATTGACCTGTGGATAGGTTAGACTCTAGAGGAGATCGTCCGTTGTTATAAAGACTGCAAATTAAAAGGCCTAAAGAGAACATATCACTTTGAGGCGAACAGAGGGAAGAGAGCTGCGTCTCAGGGGCTGCGTAGTCGAGATCGGGTTGCAAAATTTTTGGAATTTTGCTCGTAAATGGCTGACACATAACCGGTGACTAAAAAAAAAATTATGAAATAATTGAGTGTAACAAAAGCGGTTGAAGATGTACCATGAAATCGCTCTCAGCACATTTTTCGCTGAATTCAAGTCCAGTCAATTTCCAAGTGCCTTTTTTATTTATTATCACAGACTGCGGACATATGTTTCTGTGCATCATATTTGATGAGTAGTGCAGGTAAAGGAGAGCTTCACTCAACTGTAATGAAAGAAAGCGATTAATTTGCTTTAAACGGGAATAAAACGCGTCAGTTCACGATCGTTTCATTAGCGCGCCTTCGTTAAATTGGTATTGCATACAACGGCCGTACAATGGCTACTTGTTAATTTTGTCTTCAATAGCTCTCTTCATTAGGAAAAAGACAAAAGAACTGTGATTAACTGCTTTCCAGCAGCATTTAAGCAGATATTTTCTGTTCTTTTAATGGCCTAAGTTACTCAGAGTTGCATGTTCAGAAGCGCTGACCCTTGATTAGAACTTACCTGCAAAAGGCCATATTTTACTTCGAACTCTAGGAATGAGTACTCCCTTAAAGAGGAAGGAATATCTTGTCGAAGTCTGTCTTGCAAATAACCAAAAATATTTGCTAAACTACCAAAAATAGGCTCAGTTCCGAAAGCCATGCTTTCGCTCGTTTCCACCAATGGATGAATTATTTCGAGCAGCTTCGGGTGTTGATATTTTTCGAGTTGTTTAAATCCGCGTTTTAACGTTTCGATTATAATTTCCTTTCGCTTTGCTTTATGAAGCTTTTCCGCTAAGCGTTTGTCAAAGAAAAATATTGTCGCTTCCTGCAAAGACATTTCATTCCATTAATATACACTTATTTTCGCTTCGTATAAATCGCCTGCCAAAAAATCATTGCGCGAGCCGTCATTGCGGTCGTTGCGAACAGTGAATGCTATCGTTACAAGTATTACGCGCCTCATTGCATCTTTCGCAATTACTGTTCACTTAATTAACAAATCGCGCACTTTCTTTACGCTTATGATCACGAAATTCGACTTGCGTTTGACTTTGCTTAAGTGTAAAACTGAGCAAAATTTGCAAATGCATGAATTTCACCATTTACTCGCATTCAACACACGTTCTTTTTTCAGGTTGAAAGCGAACACAAGCAAAACACGGAGACCAAGTTTCCAGCAGTGATTATTTTCTGATTTTTACCATGAAAAGCTTGAGAGCCGTGTTTAACATGTTTTCCTTATACTCTAGAAACGGTAATTCGAATATTGCGTGCTTTCGTTACTCACAGTAAAGTAAAAAATTTGTGTAGATCTAAAAAAAAGTTTTGCACGTTACACGTATCAAAATGCTCATTTCAAACAATAAAACAATTGAATCCACTTATAGAATTTATTCTAACGAAAATTGCTTTGACTACATGTAGAATTTGCCTAAATACTAGCGGTTTTTAACGTTGATTTCCATGTAGTTTATAAATGTTGATTCGAACGAAAAAATATTTTCGATTAACCCTTATATGAACTAAAAGTTTGAAACACTTTAATTACATCGATGATATAAGAAAGTAATGATTTAGAAACTTAAATGAAGTGAACTGAACGGCAGTATTATCAAATGAGGGTAGAATAATTAATTTCTCGCATTGAAATAAGTCGCAAAATAAGTTCATCATTTGTACTTCATCATTTTGCTAGCAATCAATAGGCTTTTTAGCATCGTAGAGTTTTTTGCCGTTTTTAATAAGTTAAGTTGAACAATTTTGCAACAAAAACGAAAACATGTGTTTCATTTATTTCACAGTGATGCACTTTCTTTTGAGAGAAACAATAATTTTAGTGTCTTATCGTTTGCGATGCTTTAAAAGTAATTAACAAAAGCCTGCTTCAAACACGACTAACGTTTTATAAACGACACGCAATCATAGAATTAGAGTATCTCAAAAACAAAGTTGAGAAAATACAGAGTGTACGTTATAAAATAGCAACCAAAACGATCCTCAACAATCGCAACTGTAATCGGACCAGGTTTTCTTAGGTTACAATGGGAGCCGAATTGCCTGACAATTGTCTGAAACCTTAACCGGTAACATTATTAATTGTCTGAAAAACGTGCAATCAAAAGATTAAATCATATCAGAAACTTAAAATAATGAAACATTCTCAGAAATAAGTTTCGATTACGAGAATGATGATGCTTTTTTGTTGTTAAATTGATTTTTAAAACGACAAACTCTATCATTGGAGAAACACGTAAGATTTAGAGAAGAATTAAATTTAGAAAACATTTTATAGTGGTTACTACATTTTCGAAATTAAATAAAAATTTTGAAAGGTTATCGTGTTAA
>NCKU01004909.1:0-11194 GCA_003675995.1 Dinothrombium tinctorium
ATTGTCTCTATTTAAATTAGAATTATCTTTATTTTTCCATGCTTAATTTATTTTAAAATATTTAACAAATTACATGTAAAGCGTTTATCTTTACAATGATATTACAGAATGTACACTCGTGTCCAATAAAATCTTTCAATTTATTGCTTTGCAATAAAGTGTAGTGAAAAGATTTTATTGAACCTGAGTGAACAATAAAATGATGAATTTTTCACAAACTTAAAACTTTGCTTAGAATAGATTTGTTTTTGAGAATTCACACCTTAAGCCTTTTTTTCGAAAATTAAACAAACAATTCTTAATCACTAGGAATTCGCGAAAAATTGCCATGAATGTCATCCTTGGCGGCAAAAAGCACACCTCGCACACCCTCTTTTAAGATTTCAAACTCTTAGGCGAGTGCATTTTATTAATAAATGTGAATTCAAAATAAACAATCATTTTTAAGATCTAAATAATCTAAGTGTGAACAATTTTCTGAAGGATTCGATTAATACATGTCGTAGGATATCAAAGCTAACAAGGAAAGTAGTTTTATTTCTCGCTACCGATTTCAATAGAACTTAGTTTTTAGAGAGAACGTCGTGTGTCGTTTAAGAATAAACTCCATCATATGTGCGAGCTTGATGCGTGAAGCAAAATATTCGCGTGCAAACTTTAATATTAAAAGTGTTGCAAAAAAATTTTTTTCGAAATCTCAACCTATTTTTATCTGGTTTATTGAATATGCTAAATATTATGATTTTTATCTCTATTGTTATTCATGTCAAAAGTCTTAAAAGCAATTTTTCAGTATTTTTAAGAAGCATGTCAGACATCTATCATGAAATAGCAATTGAATAGTACTTTCATTTTAACTAAACCGGGTAAAAATCAATTGAGATTTCGACCCGCAATCGAAAAACATTTTTTTGCTTTAGGCTTAATGTTAAAGTTTTGATGCGATTATTTAATTCACGCGAAAAATTAACAGTGCGATGGGGTAATTCTTAAAGCACACATTAAATTCTAACTACATAATAAGTTTCATTGAAATCAGTATTGGGCCAAAAAAGTAGCTCCCTAGTAAGAAATGAAAAATAAATGCGAAATTAGAATCTTATTTAGCGTATTCACAAGAGACAAAATATCATTTAAACTCTGGTAAGCGTGCAAAAGGTAACTTCACATAATTAAGAGTGTTAACATTGAGATGACCGGGCCAAGTTGTCGTCCCAAATAATTCGGTTCGAATAAGCGCATATATAATAATATGGATTTGTGATTTTAAACATTAATTTTATTAGCAAAACACAATTTATTAAACAATCATAACATTTGATTCGATCACTTCAACAATAAATTTTAACCTCAATTTGAATAGCAATTCTGTTAGAAACGCGAACACGACAACAAATAATTTTCACTGCATTGAAATGTGGAATCTAACCTACTGCGTTGCAATTGAGTGCGAAACGAGAGTATTAATCGACTGCTGGTGATAAACGATTGGCGAACGTATTAAGTACTGCTCTTGCATTTATGCGAAATATTGTTTGATTGCCTATTTTGTCACCAAAATGAGGGACAAAGGCTATTGCATTTTGATAGTGCGATGATTTACGCGCGTAAATCATCGCTCAACACTTAACGCGTCATTGTGCTCGCCAAAACATTCAAAAAATTTTGTTCTTTGATTTCATTTGAATCAAATAAAAGAACAAAATTTTAATGTTTGCAGTCTTAACTATCATTTATAATTTAAATTAGTAATTAATACTTGATAGGAATATTTAGGTTTCATTTTCATTTTCGAAATAATAAAAGTGCTCGTATTATAATCGATAATCATAAAAGTGTATTATGAAAACAATCAAATTAACATAATCTCTGAATGATAATTAATATTATGCTTATCCCATGAGAATGTTCTACTGTTTCAAAATAAAATGTTTCGATTGTCGAAAAGTAAGCTCAACTGCAAAGCATCAAAAATAATTGAGCGTCTCGGAAAAGCTGCTTTGCAGCTAAGCTCGCTTTCGATAATCGAAACATTTTATTTGGAATCGGTAGTACCTTTTAATAAAAAATGAAATCGTTGTGAGAAATTCAAACTCAGGCCTAATCCGAAAAACAAACAAAAGCAAGTGGTGGCGATTGAATAAAACTTTTTGATATTTTGACGAAAGAAACGAAGCGAAGAGGAAATTTGAAAACATACTCAGTGCCCTCACTACTGACAATTTTATCGTAAGGACTTGCATCCTCAATAGTTTTCCAAGCTGAGTTTATACTTTCTTTGGTTTCAATTTTTGATTCGCTTTTCAGATTAACAACTTTTGTTATTAAAGTAATTTTTGATACGTAACACGGATATTGCATCACGTAGAACTCGTCTTTACTAGCTGCGGGAAATATGCGCTTTAACGAGGGAAAAGTTTTTGCCCACGTTTTCTTAGCATGCATACAAAAGTTGATTTTGTTAAACTTCAGTTTTAAGTTCATCTCGCATTGAAACGATTTAATTTCTAATTCATTAAAACCATTGCCAGGAAACGATATTTGCACGTATTTTACTCGACTCGGCTTGAAGAAGATGTTTTGCCAGCCCCAATAAAGCGATGTTGCGTTGCACGACCGTATCAAACGCAGATCGTTCCCATCGCTGCCTCCGCTGACCGTATACGAATTGTAGTAATAATTCGATGGCAAGCTGAACTTAATGTAATTTATTTCGCAACACTGTTTGAGTTCGAAAACAATGCTCTCGTTAGCAATACACTGATAAAATCCCGCTGTTTTAATTTCAGACCATTTGTTATCTTTTACTGAGAACACTGCCTTTACTTTTGGCTCTGACGACATGGTTTCGCTATTATCTTCACATTTATCTAAATCATTTAAACTCCTGAATTCTTGAGCAAGCGTCATATTTGCTTCATGCGATTGTCTTAACTTATGGACAGATGAATCCGGTATAGATGGTAAAGAATCTTTTCTTGTTTCGATTATTGCTTCCAACTTTTTCACGTCCATTTTAGAGAAAAGCTTTTCTAACTTAATACAACAAGGAGAATTGTGGTAGCTACTTAGAGCTTCATAATCATTTTCACTGTTATCACTTTCTTCGTCATCCTGGCTATGCGAGTACTTTGATCTTTGTTTGAATTTTTTTAATTTACAAGCGACAAAATAATCGTCGTCAGTAAATAAATTAGTCGGCAATACTTGATCATAAAACTCTTCTTTTGAAATCAAATTGAGGCGAACTTTTTTCAAAAGTACGCTCAAATCACATTTAGAGTTTGCCTTTTTCCATTCAATGAGAGCATTGAAAAGAGCCAACTCAGGAACTTCGAATGTATCTCTAATGATGATTTCGTGTACCAAACGCATTTGCAATGTCTTGAAAAGCTCCATATTCGCAATTAATTTAGCTGCGTTTTGATCGATAAAATAGAGACATTTTTGCGATATGTTAGTCATGTCGAATCGATAAGCAAACATATAAATTTTGTTCACATTGTTCAAAGTCAAGCAATCATTTTCAACGATGAACGCGACGAGGTGTTTGTATTTGAATTTAATAGCTAAATCGAGCAAATCGTTGAGGCCAACGGCGAGCAGATCTTTTGCGCTCAAATGACCGATGGAAGCGAACTCCACCAGCTTTTCCACAGTCTTCTTCGTGCTTTCGACTTTGATTTCGAGACTATTCGCATTTCGTGCGAAATGATCGCGAATGAATTCGCATTTCTCTTTCAAAATCGCGATTTCAAAAGGCACGTTCTCACCTTCGACAACCAAACAAGCGTATTTAGACATTATTTTTTCACTTTAATCACTAGTTTCAGTGATTCATTGAAACAGAGTTGCCATTCAATCGAAATGGGTGTATTCAATGCAAAGAGCAATCAGCGATTGAATGTTTATCATGAGATCATTGCTTAGTAAATATGTCGCTATGTCGTCAACATTAACAATACTTTAAACATTTTAGCATAAAACAGATTGAATAGTTTCATATAACACCATCTATTTCTATCTGCACTGTAAATATCGTTTGCAACACAATTGAAAAGTTTATTACAATTAACAATGTATTATCACGAGTTTATTTCAAATTTCACGCTTTTTATGTTGGCCAAATATTATGTTTTGTAATGAATTATTGCATCGCGAAGTATTATGAGTTTACTCAGTCAGATGTTTGAATTTAAGTATTTTTATCATATTTGAAACATTTTTATAACTTACGGACAGGAAACTATTCTTTAGGTGTGATGCAAAAATATCAAATGTTGCTGTAATATTATGTTACATGAGTGAATGTTTTTTTTTAATCACAATTTAAGACAAAAAAATTTCATTAGTCTCGACATTTTAAATAAGAAAACAAAATCGTATGAAGCCGATGTCACCGCTTCTAAATGGTGAGACTAGCGAAATTTCTTGTTTCGAATTTCTTTGTATCACAAGCTTTTTCATATAAGGCATACAATGTAAAGCATATCAATTGTAAAGCATGTCAATGAAATGCGCGTCATAACCGATGAGTGACGCTGAAAAAAAGTTTAATTACGATCGTTGAATTTTTTCATTTTTCATCAAATTAATTCATCGCACTCACAACATACAAACAAACAATGTTACATCTTATCAATTCAACGCAATGTTAAGCTGTAAGATGTAATATTTACCCGTTATTGCTTGATAAAGCAAATGAAAAGTTTTATTTGATTGTAATTAGAGTATTTTTCTCGTAACTACCTATCGGTAATCACGCGCATTTAATTGACATGCTTTAGCTGTAAGGCAAATATTAAACGATACAGACTAGATTTTTGAGAATAATGTTTTTAGTTTCATCTTTCTTTTTTCAAATCTATTTTTCCGAGAAAGGCTAGGAATTAAATATAAAGTTTATAATGAAACTCCGAGCAAATTTTTTATTTTTTTATTTTTATTCTCAATCTTTCGAAATCTTCTTTTCGCTTGATAAACTTTTTGGATTATCGTCACTCTCCACTCTTATAATAGCTGTTTCTCGAATTAATTTATCAAAGAATTGTTTATCGTCTAGATTTATCGATTCATATGAAAATGTCGATGCGTTCTCGTTAGTATCATTTTTCTCTAAATTTAAACTTTTTTTAGGAGCCAAAAGTTCGTTTTTGTCATCAACAATCTTACGAAAAACAAGTGAATTTTTTGGAACTACGACGGTTAAATTGAGATTGTTGTCTTCATTTCGAACTTCAATGTTTGCATTTCCGTTCAGTTTGAAAACACACAATTCATATTTGCTTTCTCTCTCGCAACCGCTCTTATTCAAACAAAAATGTAACTTTTTCGGAAATTGAACAATAACGTCTAACTGCTCCTCGTTCTTCTTATTCTCTGTTTGTTTTACATTCGCAACAACAAAATTAAATTTGTTCTTATCTGCTTTGATTTCTATGCTTGCATCCTCGTCGGAGGCAAATCTAGCGATCCACTTCTGTCGAGTTTTCGTTCCCTGTCCATCTTTTGACTCGTAATCGATTTCACCAGTTTCAAAATGTAACATATCTGTCGAGTTATCGAGTATCTGTTTTCTTTCATTAATATTTTTGGTAGATTCAACACTATTTTCTTCTTTCAAAGAGTCAAGAATTGATTTCGGACTCTTAAACAACGCTCTTAACTCTTCGCATTGCGGTGAATCAATTTTCTGACTTTTCGATGTAATCATCTTTTCTCTCTCATTTTTGATAAACTCTCGTCTCTTCTGTTTGCTCTCTTCTGCGCTTTCAACCACAAGAGCTTCATTCAATCGCTTTTGAAAAAACTCATTTCTTTCTCTGATATTTTTTCGTCTTCGTAATCGTAAAACTGATGCAATCACTGCGATTATGAAAGTTGCTCCGAATGCAGTCACTGTTAACACAACACTTAAATGACTCGATGGATCGTTTGGAAATAAATCCATTCTCTCCTTCGCTCCTTATACAAACCACTGCTTTGTTAAATTAAAAAATCTAATTTCCTTGTTCTAAAACTCCATTGAGTTTGGAAAACGCGCATCATTGTTGCAACTTGCAAGCACACAAAACTATACGCCCGATAACAATAATTCTATTAAACTTTAAGAGTTTATTGCTAATTACTTACGTCTAAGAAAAGATGAAGATTTATCTACTTAAATTAAATTTTATATCTATGAGATCATTACTATAAAAGATGTTGAAAATACGCTCCACTGCATCGAGACATGCAATTAACAATGCATTTATAATGAATGCTTTTGATGATCGCTTTATCCGATAGATTTATTTATTTAATTTAATTGATTTATTTATTTTTCTCATCACGTCAATTTATTTATTTTTTAATTTATTTTTTCATTTTTTATTTTTTATTTTATGATTTATATGATTGGAAAATTATGATTTATTTTTGACAAAAGCATTTTTTATCTTAAAAATATTTTAAAATTATTATTAAAATAAGTCAAAATTGAAAGGCATTGATCTTCATATGTTCAAAAATCCCCGATCTGGATTGGTTTTAATAAGAAATACGCTCATATGATTAAAAATCTAAAATAGTTATTATATGCCTCTCTGGTATCTTTAAATCTCGATCATTCATTTTCAATTTATAAAACAATTCTCAGCGAAAATAATTTTTGTTTATTTTTGCCTTAATATCATGAAAAATAGATTATATTAAATTTCAATAAATTTTTGTTTCGATAATTCAGTTTAAAGTATTAAATTGTATCAAAAATTTTAATTAACTTCGAATTTATCGATCACCTATTTTATCACCTAAAAATCACCTATTTGACCAGCTTTAGTTATTAAAATAAAGAAAATATTATGTTTTAGTTTTAAATTTTAGCAATTTTTGAGCTTCATCATAACTTCTTTTTTCAAAATAATTCAGCACTGCTCAAAGTTGAAAATAATATTCTGTAAGTAAATTTAAATGTTACCATTAAAAACAAAAGTTCACTGGCAAAAAAATCTCTTTAATCATGGCTAAATTGTAGCGTTTTCAGTGTTTTAGGTGGGAGAATAAAAATTTTCAAATTTTTTAACATTTAAAACCATATAATGTCAAAATTGTGATTGCAGTTAAAAGAAAGAGCGTGTATATAATAAACTTAAGTTCTAAATTCACTTTTTAAATTACTTTTTATTTATTTATTTTACGATTTTAAAATTTGTCAAAAGTTTAAAACTAAAAATAAGTTGAAAATAAATGAAGGCGAATTGAACTCGAATCGAGCGCCTAAAAGTGAAGCAATCAAACGCGAGATTGATATAAACAAGAAACACCCACTTTTCGGCAGTCTAAATGTGAGAAAAATGAAATTTCAGTTTTAGCAGAAAACGAATTCGATTTAAAAAAGTGAAATTCAACAAAATGTCATTTATTGGAGACGACGACGAGGGCGACGAGTTTGACTTCTCTCAAATCAAAAGGTACGCTTCGAGAAAACAAAACGAATCACTTTTTTGACAAATCAATGAAATCGAACAGTTCGAAGCTTTCCACACTTTTCTCGTCCAATGTTTTTGAAAACGAAGAGACCAATGCGAGCCTAAAGTACGTGGCACCGAAGCAGCCGAAAACCATCGGTAAATCAACATTCTATGTCTTACCAATACTTTATTGATTTTTCTTTGCGCGAAACGAAGAAATTCCTGAATCAGGATCCAATAAACAAAGTCGAAAAGTGATTCATGCAGTCGCTGTGAATGCATACAAACTGTTAGTTCGTGTTTTAAATTAAGCTTTTTTTATTTAAACAAGTGATTTTTTTTAGAATAAGCGGACAATATAAAGCTGTGGGATGCGTTGGTTGTGCACTAGTTACAAGCAATGTTCAAAATTTTAAGATTGTGCTCTACACCGGCAAACAGCAGTATATTGCTTATTCAACGGTTAATTATGAATCCACTGTTACCATTCAGCCAAATAATTATTGCAGTTTTTACGACGATAATTTAGTGAATTGGTCGTTGCTGTTCAAAGATCATATCACTTTGGCCGAGTTCGCAAAAAAGATTGCTTTTTGTAAAGTGCAAAGTTTAACAAAACTTCAAATTGTTTGTCAGGATATTAAAGTTGATTCTTCCGATGGTATGAAAGTAGAAGCAAACGATGCGCTCGAACTTAAATATAAAGCATGGACAGTCGAAGATAAAGATAAGCTTGGCACAATGTTCGATAACAGCGAATCTTCTGAAAACCGAAAACCATTTCGAATAAAACTGAGTAACAAAGGCAATAAATGGCAGGAAATGTTAATTGGAATGCGAGTTGGCACTCAGCGTTTTTGCTTAGTACCACTCGAATTCAAAGATGAATTCGCAGGGATAATTGAAAAAGCTATTTTATATGAATCGACTTTATTAGTAGCATTTGAATTCGAGTTAATTCGGATTAAGCCTAGAGATGCAAAGGACCTCACTCCAAGACATAGAGTGGAAACAATCTCTAGTGTAGGTTCAGACGAAGTTGGTAAAGATTTGCATCATGTTGAACCCGAGTCGAAGATTGAGAACGAAGAAACCATTGCAGTATCAAGAAGTAGCTCAAAATCTGATATAATGTCTAGGGTTGCCAAAGTAGGTACCCAGATAATGTTACCACCAAGAAGTAAAAGCATTGATGAAGGAGATTCAAACGAGCAGATAGAAGAAAATATAAAAGTTAAGCCTTTACCAAAACCAAGACAAAACTCATTCACATCTACTTCAATTGCAAATGTTGAAACCAATGTGGAAAACCGATCGATGGAAAATTCTGTTTCCACTTTGCCTCCTCCGAATACAATGATTACTGTTACTCAGCAAAAAATAGATAAATTTTCTTATCCACCTTATTTAATGAATCCAATGCCGGTAATAGATCCTTCGGTTGTAAATAAGCTTGCTTCGGAGGTTCAAACAAGTAATTCTGAGATGAGATTGAATTTAAGCAAAATATCGGATAAAGTTGAATCATTATGCAATAAAATGGATGATTTCAAAAACTCCGCAAGTATTTTCAATTCAGCGTCTTCCTTAGGAATGGATTCAACGTTGTTATTAGCATCAATTCACCGAATTGTGACCGAAAACAACAGTTTAAAATCAGAAATTGAAGAAAAAAATTTGAAAATAGATAGATTGAATGAGAAAATGTGTGAATTAGCGTCGCAAAAATTAAAAAGCGCTTCGAAAGATGAGGAAAAGTTTGATGAAATAGAAATTGAGAAAAAGAAACTGGAAGATGAATTGAAAAAGACAATTTCCCTTCTTGAGGCTCTAAAGCATGAAAAATATTCCATTGAACGCCAACTCGAAGATGTTCAAAAAGAAAACGCTTTGTTATTGAAAGAAAAAGAAAAACTCACAAAGAATATTGAAGAATTAAAGGCGCGTATTGATACAATCAAAACAAATTCAGTCGAAGTTGCCATTTCTGATAGAGAGATTGAAAATAAAATTAAAAAAATTATGAATGTATTATACCGCCATGTTTCATCAGTGTTTGACAGCATTGACGAAGATATGCTCAAAAAAGAAGAGGTCATCAAGTTGTTAGCCAACTCAATCCGTTCTGTAACTTTACAAGCACTTGAAAATAAATCGGAAAACAGCAGTCCACAGCCCAGTCCATTTCATATTGTCGAAAAAGTCAATCAAAATGGTCAAAAAGAAAATGTAAGAGCTGCAGTTAATAACGAAGAGGAACAATTAGAAAATAAAGCGAATTGTGGAGGCAGTTCAGCAACGGATAAAGTTGAAGCGGAAGCAGCCAATTCGGCAAAAGAAGTGAATGAACTGGAATCAGGGCAGACTGAAAGTGTAATAGCAGCAAACAGCGAAGTTGTGAATGAAATATTAGTAAGTCGCTAATTTAATTTAGAGCCTATGCATGGCTTCTACTCCCGTAAAGTATCCACACTATATTTAAATATGGTCAAATCTTACTAATCCTTTTTCAATTTGTGCGAAGACGTTAAAATTTTAATTTATGGAATTAAAAATAACGTTTTAATTATTATAATATAGAAATGGAAACCGACTCCACCATCGCCCCCCGTCTTCAACGTAAGCGATGACGACGACGAAGACGATAAATGGCTCACCTAAATAAGCCGGTGATATTTGAGTTTACCTTTTCCACTTAAACCTTGTCAAAAACTGGTCAAAACTGTGATTCCCTCTTCTGACCATTTCTGCTTTGTACACATACTGAATAAACTTTTAATTTTTGCAATCGAACCAATTTTAAACTCATTGAAACTCATTTGTTAGATTGTATGTAGATTTATCAAATGACTAAATAAGTAGATCTACTGTGGAATATTCCATTTACATGAATATGATCCGAATATAAAATAAGTCAATGAGTTAAGTTATACAAAATTGATGGAATTCACAAAAGATCGGGCGTTGAAGAGCCTAAATAACAACGCAAATCGTCGAGATTTGATTTAATCAATTTGCATCGTATTGTTTTTAGTTTGAGTCGTTTGGCAGCTTCGAAACGATGACAACCACCGAATGAATAATAATAATTACCGCCTTGTGTACCCGTTATCCAAAGCACATCGATCGGTGGCACTTTATCCACTTCCAATGGGTTCTGAAAAGGAATTGAAAGTGATAATGAAAAAAACTAACAACGAGTGCAAATACATTCAAAGTTTGCATCAGACTCTTCACTTTATCTTCATCTAATACAGAAGGAACGGGACGAACGATGACTTCGAGTGGGACTTCGTGAACTTCTTCAATCAATCCTCCGTGAATGCTGCTCATTGTTGTAAAATTCCTGCTGTTTCTGACGAAGTTCACAATTGTTTGCAATCTCTGTGCAATCATTTAACGCAAAATGGAAACGTTAACATTGAGCTTAACGAAAGCATGAAACATTCAGCCTCCGAGGAAAGGGACGTTGCATCATTCTTTGAGAATTTAACAAATAAAATGAAGGCAAATGAAAAGCAAAGCGCTCAATTTCAATTGTTAGAGCAGCTTACAAGCTTATGATTAGGTTTTGATTTGTTATAACTTCACTCGATTTCATTCGATCGTCAAATGGCGAATTGAGCTCGTTAAACTCAAATGTGTGTACACTCAGTCGCGCAGAAATGAACTCAAACTCTCAAATCGCTCAAAGATGATTTTGAACGCTTGTTTTTTGCACACTCGCGCTTTAGACGCTCGTG